>JACJUY010000986.1:16934-42796 GCA_014220935.1 Platorchestia sp. MABIK | reverse complement strand
AGTAAATACGCGTCGCAGTACCAGCACAAATATTCCATTAGCCACAGTAAATACGCGTAGCAGTACCAGCACAAATATTCCATTTGCCTCAGTAAATGAGTCAAGTTAAACATCAGCCATCACAAATACAATTCTGGAGAGGCATGACTTGATTGAACGAGTCAGTTGGAGGGAAGGCGGTGATGAGTCAAGTTGTGTCACGTACTGCTGTAGAGTGTACGCCGGTGCTGCTGCAGCGTGACGTCTACCACACAATAGCATGAGATCTGCCTCTAGATAGTACTATAGCGTGAGGTTAGGGTACTAATGGATATTACCTATTTTCCTTAGTTTAATTTAGCGATAAGCACGTAATTTGTGCGTCTCAAACTGCACCTGTGTTGATGATACATGGCGGTTGACCTCACGCTATGGTAGCACCCCGTACGCCTTCGTATGTATTTCCTCCTCGTGAGAGGGTGCTTGGACCCTAAAAGTAACAGTCCTCTGATGACAGATTTCAATACTTGCAGATCTAAAAAAATTAATAATGATGATGTCGAAAAATCATCCAACATAAACCCAGATTTTCATTTGGGAAAGGAACTTTCCTGTAGTGGTCGCATCCGCCAAGCATTTGTTCGCGCCTTGGGTTTTTTGAGAAGGTTTGGTGTTTAGCAAATAGAATTGCGTTTCATCCAACGATACCTCTTTTGATTTAGCGTGAGGTGAGCGTCTCTGTTGATTTCCGGTTGACGTAAAATTTGAATTCTAGTAAGAATCGCTGCGCATTACGTCAAGTCGAAGACCAGCAAATCTCTTTTTTTTTTTGCTTGGAAACTAGTGTGTTTTTCATGGATTTAACTCTATCCTAAGGCATTTAAAATGTAGAATTAAAAATCTTTCTATGGAAAGAGCATTAATGTAAAGTATTTAACAGTAACATGAGTTTCATTGACAAAGAAAATTACAATCTATACTATAATAAGAGGGGTGTCTGTCTGTCTGTCCGAAGCCAGCCTGCAGTGTGTGATGAGCGTATCTGTGAAACAAGCTTCATGGACTCCCCAATTTACAATTAATCCATCAGATTCGGGTAGGAATTAATATCCCGTGAATTCTTAGGAAATAGGAACGCGTGTCATGTGATTTGTCGAACATTAATAAACACTTTTGACGGGCCGTGTGCACTCGGCCTCATCAACTCTCGAGAGAGTAATTTTTTTTATTTCTCACGGCCTTTCTTTCATTTTGCCTTCTTTCTTATTTCAAATAAGGGGGGAGGGGCTTAGTATATCATAATTATTGTGTGCTATCTTCGAAACATGGTACACAAGCGTTGTATTTCAGCGTTTTAATTTGATTTGAGTTATTAGGTTAGGCGCGTGGTGTAGGAAAAGATCAATTTGTGCGCCTGGGTCTTTCTAAAATTTATATTTCGGGGTTATTTATCGCCTTCTCGTAGATGTTCAGATTTTAATTTGTTTAAAATGTATCAACTGTTGTTAAATGTTTTAATGGAGAGCGTTTCCCTGCAACTTAAAACTTATCACTAAATTTTCAAACTTACATTTCGTAAATGTAGTAAAATTTCAGAAATCTGCATGAAGGAGGAACACTGTGGAGCTGATTGTTCTTCAACTCTTCTTGGTGGCTTAGCGCTCCTCGGAGTAAGGTTGTGGAAAGGAGTTTAATAAATTGAAGGTTTCATGGCTTTTTGATACTGCTCCAAAGCATTGGAATGTCGCCATGTCTTTGTTCTCCTCTTAGCTGTGTGAATTGAAGTATTCTCCACTTGACAACAATTTAGTCTTTATCATACAGTAGGAAAAATGGCAGTAGTCTGCTTTTTAGAACTTCAGTGAACTTTTATCGCATTTCGTTTGCTATTTGTCTTAAATGACTTAGCATTATCATGGACGGAAAATGCTTCTCAAGTCCTGAAGGGCCTTCATGGTCGTTTGAAAAAAGCTGTTCTTCCTCAAATCATGTTAATATGATTGACATCCGTCCACTCGATCTAAATTAAACTTCTTTTCGCTGGAGAAAATCACGTTCCTCCACTTTTCGTCAGTTCCCTCAGGGGGGATACAACTATTGTATCTTTGGAATGAGCGCTCCCAGAGGGATTATGTGAGGTCCCAGGCTGGAGGTTAGGTAGGCCTTCTTTTCGTTGAAATAGAATAGGTGTTTTGTTTTGTTACGGACCATCTTTTTTCGGTTCACTGTTGTCCTGTTTTTCAGCACTTACTTCTTTCCACCTTTTGCGCAGATTCCGCGTTCCCTTAACTCCATACTAAATGGTGCCTTCATCCTTTTTCTCTTTGAACATCTTTGTTGTGGGAAAGGGAGACTAAAACTTTCTTATAATCGATCAATTTTTCGTGAGTCCAAGTGAACATCAATGGACCATTTTTCTTTTTTCTTGTGTCTTTTTTCTGATCTAGTAGATACTATATTCGCTAAAATTTGGAAGGTGTTTTAACATGAAATGCAGATTGAAATTTTTTAAACAAATTTTGAACAAAAAGCGTTTACTTTTCTCGAATTCTACTTTGAATGCCCGTGAGATAGGAAATCGCACGTTATGCTCGATTACGAGTCACAATTTACTTCATTATCGTCGCGTACGCTTCTTAACACATCCGACTGAACTGGATGGGCGCGTTGAGGTAAAAGTTTCTAGTCGGTGAATTAACGAAATTTTGAAGCAGAGCTGTCATGGTACACTGGGGGGTCAGAAGGGAGATGTGAGGTTCCGAGCTGAAAGCTAGGATGGCATTCCTTTTCGTAAAATAGAATGGGATTTTTTCTCTGCTGTTTTTTTTTCAGCACCAAGAACTTTCTTTTGTTTCATAAACTTCTTGTAATCTTATTGGTTCCTATTCACATTTTGTAGATAGATTCCCCGTTCTCTAAAATCCGCACTAAATAGTTCCTTCTTTCTTCCTTTCTTTGTAACACCTTTGTCATAGTTAGGATAGCTCAAGCTAACTTGTCACATAATCTGATAAGTCAATATTTTAATAGATAGTCGCTAATGGTGAACACTTCAATGGCAGTCGCCACCTTGGCCTTGTCATCAAAATTTCTTACTCTTTTTATGGTAAATTTGAAAACCTTCAGTTGGAGCCCAATGTTTCATCTCTCACCGAAAACGAAGGCAGTCAGCCGTAATTCACTTCTATACCGATTGGTGTTTGAATTTGTGCAACTCTACCAGAGGAAACTGTCATAGCGTTAGCAGTGAGGACTCTGAAAACCAAGGCGCAAGATAGAATTTATAAATATTATTAGTACGAAATATCATTTTTAGTGAACACTCTAGAATTTTTGCGCGCCAAATCGAAGTGTGTTGTCACCTCGTTGTTTTTAATGCATGACTACATATGTAGTCATCGGACGTTGGGCAGTAAAATGAGCATCACTGATTTTATCATTAAATTTTTTTTATTCCTTTTGAAAAATTGCTATAAACTTAAACACATAGTTTATAAAAGAAAACAAAAAAGATACATAAAATGAATTTTGGCAAAAATATCGTGAAGACATTGAAGGGTAATAAAATATAACTCAACCAAAATGAAAGAAAACACATGATACTCATTTCTCACGATATTTTTAGAAGCAAATAGAAATACGAAGAGCCTTGCAGCATTTTGCACATTTTCTGCGACAGTTTTTCTTACAAAGAACGCATCTTCGCACCGGGCCTGACACAGGGGAGTGACCTTTATTGTCATACTTTACTTCACTTGCTACTGCAGAGCTTGGGCCTGGGCGTGGGTATGTACTGGCTCTCGGTGTCTACATATTTTCAACAATACTGCTAGTATGGTGCGCCTGAAACCTTTTTGTGGGGTTGAAGAATTGGAAGTGAGCTGAAACAATCTCCAACTGAAGTCAGCTGCAATATTTAGATCATTGACGAGAAGCGCCCAGTACGACATTTTTTCTCCTATGATTGGGCGCATTTCCGGAAGAGCGCGATCAATGAAGTGGACACCACCCGTACTTTCGTTGTAGTGCTTCACTACTGCAGGTTGTGTAACATTCACTTCACCCTTTCCTTTGACCCAGGTTTTATTTGACCAACAGGTTCACTGCCAACAGCATTACTACAAAACATAATTACGTTGTTATCGTTCCACCTGAGAATCTCAATATTCATGTCTGATTTATACTCATTTGATCCTCTTTCCTTCTCATTCATTTTATCAACGGAAGTCAGTAGACAAGCGCTGAGACGATTGTTTCTAATAGTTCCCGTTGCTCTATATCACTTCTCTCCTAGACGAAGAATCAAGTCATATGATGGGAAGAAGTTATCGAATTAAATGTGATGGTTTGTTGTTGTACAAACAGTTACGCATTCTTCAACTACGCGCGTTCCAAGCGGATCTACGGACTCGCTCTTACCTTCACCCTCATAAATGCTAACATAGTAAGGCATGCCACTCGAACTGCTTACTATCCAGAGCTTGTGCCCGAATCTGATGGGTTTACCGCGTATAAATTGTTTACAAGAATGGCGCCCAAAGTATGGTACTATGGACTCGTTAATTGAAAGATTTTCATATGCCACTCCAAATATACGTAGGCTCTCATTCAAAATAGCAAATAAAGAAGAAACTTTTGTCATTTTATCATCTCCAGGGGCTTGATTATTAACAGCATGTAACATTGATTTTATTAGTGTAAATCTATTGCGACTCATACATTCCGAAAATGCTTTGCATTCAAAATCGAAAGATTTACTCCAGTAGTCGCGAATATTAGGCCTAATGTTATATGCAGATAAAAAGAGTAGTCCGATAAAATTCCTCATCTCATTTTCCTCAATTTTGAAGACTAGGTCATTTTTCTGTTGAGCATGTTCCAACAACCAAGTGGTCAAGGATATTTTTTTTTTTGAATACCTTCTCAAATATCTGCCATTCCGACTCCCCAATAATTTCACGATGATTGTTGGCTAGAATTTTCTTTGCGTCTGCCTCATCAGAAGAAGAACTTTTATTATTTTTAGGAGGGATGTTTGAGGTCTTCCAATTAGAGGTAACTAATTTCCTTCTCTTAGAATGAGATTGGGCTTGTTCTGGAGCTTCAGCTTCAGTGTAATGCATAGTCTCTAGCTCTCCTACGACTTCATTCGACATTGCACCAGCATGTAAATTATCTTCATCAATGTCTTCTACGTCCCCTCCATGACCGCCACCAAGAGGACAAGTTATCACTATATCAACAGGGCCATCAACTTCTAAAGCTTCTTCAATTGCATCTTGGAGAAGTGTGTGGACACTTGCCCCGTAAAAAATCGATGTGGGAAGAGGCCTCCTGAAAAAATATTTTACCTGATTTTTAGAAAAAAATTAGAAAAAGTTGTAGGAGCAAATTAAACTAGATATTTCATCTCGATTTCTATAAATAAATAAAAAGTGTTTCATATGAGAATCGACCCCTCAAATGCCCAATGACTACAGATGTAGTCATCCAAAGTTCAACTCACCTGAAAGCCAAATTTGTAACAGGAGGGATCTCTGGAGACACTCGCCCTGCCCTTAGGACATGTGACGGCTTACCCAAGTGTTAACCAAAGCAATATTGGCCTAGCAAGTGGCAACAAAATTACAAAGCGCACTTAGCAATTCTAGAAAATCTGAAAAAACTCTAACTTTATTAGTGAATAAAATTTAAATTGATCAACAAATTTGATTTATGTTGATTGTAAACCTACTTTGTGGTTATTTCTGTGCAATGAAACTGAAAACTTATTTTTATAGCAGCTTGGACACCTGTGGCTATAAATTTTATTTGGGACTAGTGTGGAGATTTTCTTCACACAACTCTCGCTGGAGGGTCAAGCAAAAAGGAATAAGGCCAATAAAATTATTATTTCAAACATAGAACTAGGCGCAAAGCTCCAACGGGAGCCCAAGCGCAACGAACTTGCACTAGCAGGCGTTAAACCCTCCAGTTGGGTTGACAAGTTATTGTCAGTTAAATTAAGGAAGTTAAGAGCTCCTCCAGGCACAGCAAAATAACAGGTTTATAAATTATTAAAAGAATAAATAGACGTTCAGGATAGCACTTCCTTTCTTCAGTGAAGAACAGATGCAAGAACTTCGAGGTTGAGAATTTGATTGCAGAACGTCGGGGCAAACAGAGCACCGTTGTGGCATGCGAACGCAGCGGCATACGCAACCCATTAAAGGCCGATAAACGTTAATCTAGAAAGGCAAAAGAAATTTAGAGGCAATAAAGGAAAGCTAGAGACTATTGAGTATAAATTTAATATAAGTCAAGTTTGAAAGGAATTCAATCAGGAAATATTTACCTCAGAGTTAAGGACTGAGTGAAAACTAAAGAAGTAGCATGAACAGGTCCAAGGTAGCCATTGCAGCGAGAATTATACTGTAAAGAAAGATTAAGGCGTTTGTTAACCTATTGCCAGAAAATGAAGAAATATAAAGGAATATGTCAGGTTATACTTCGACAGAATAGAGCACGCACAAGATTCCCCGTACCTGAACTTAATTTGGTCCAGTGTGCGGCGACTTTCAGACGTAGACTCGGAATGAGAAGGCTTAAGGGTTTCAGGAAGATGAAACAAGAAGAAAGAAGGAAGAAAGAAGAATTGCTCGGGAAAGAGTTTGCACTCTCATGTTAGATGAGCAAATCCCAAGTAAGGTAATTAAAGGCAACAGCCAAGGTAAGGTAATTAAAGGCAAAAGCCAAGGTAAGGTAATTAAAGGCAAAAGCCAAGGTAAGGTAATTNAATTAAAGGCAACAGCCAAGGTGAGGTAATTAAAGGCAACAGCCAAGGTGAGGTAATTAAAGGCAACAGCCAACGTAAGGTAATTAAAGGCAACAGCCAAGGCAAGGTAAGGTAATATAACGAGAATATTGCTCCCCAGTAAAAGGAGTTTAGAAATTTAGGCACACACATACGCACACACAGTCACACCACGCATTAAGAATTGAAGAAAAGGGCAGAGTAAATTAAGGTAAGGCGAGGTGAGTTTAGTTGAGTTAAGGCGAGAACTGATTACGAGAAGAATGACTCGTAGTTGCAGATCTTCAGAACACTTAGAGTTACGCTGATCTTTGAAGAAAAATGGCAACTTGCCGGATAAGAGCAAGCACGTTGGACACAACTTGCTGCGCACAATCTAACTTAAAGAACGTAAATGAGTTCGACATTGTAACTGAAGAAAATCAAAAGATGGACGAGGTTGGTCCAAAATAAAGGCTGGCCTGGAGATGACTGACTTTCATTGTTGGGCTAAACCCTATATAAACATACAAAACCTACAAACACAACAAAAGGTTGCCCCGCCATGTTACTGGCGGGCCCGCACTAGGAACTGTGAGGAAATTCCTAACACTAGAAATGTAGTCATTTGGTTCTGCTGGGTGGAATGGAATTGGTTTTCTTGTTTGTACTACGTGCCAAACTATGCGACACCATCATGTCGATAGAAGTTATTTATCATTGTCGTAAAACATTTGTGAATTTCCTTTTCTAGTCTTAATTATTTTATTAACTGATAAACTAGATCTTTTTTGTCGCTTACCCCCTCAGGGGGATACAAATATTGTATCTATGGGAATTAGCACTCCCAGGGGGACAATGTAAGGGCCCGAGCTGAGAGTTAGGTAGGCCTTCTTTTTATTAAAGTAAAATGTTTTTGTTATGTTAAAATCCATTATTTTTCGGTTCACTACTGTCCTGTTTTTTCAGCACCTACTACTTTCTTCTTCAACTTTGATTTTTTTCATGAACTTCTTTCTTATCTTACTGTTTCTATGCCCTTTCTGCATAGATTCCGCGTTCCATTAACTCTATACTAAATGGTGCCTTCTTCCTTCCTCTTTTTGGATCGCCTTTGTTGCGGATAGGGAGGCTTAAACTAACTAATAATCTAATCTAATCTTTTGTCGGTTACCTGGCTATTTATAGCTTGTTTTAGCTTAGGGTACGAAGATTGCCGCACACACACCAACAAATACCAATGAAGTTACCTTGGGAACAATCATGTTGCCTGACATTTCTCCTCAGCAACGCAAATCACAAAAAATGAAGATACAATGAAATAGGTGTTGTTTTCAGTTTCGTCATCAGCTGGGTTTGATTTTCCCATAATTCGTTCCGCCTAAAATATATTATTTCTCATAGATGTACCGCACGTAGCTAATTGTTTCTTTTTGCTATCCTGCGTGTGAGGTCATCGATAGCTTTTCATAGAGGCCTGTGGACTAAAACAATGGGATACGACGAACGTATGTGAACATGATTGACTATCTAATCATGACAGCAAGTTGGACTCATCATCACCAAGCATAGAGGAAGCGGTGGTTGACCTACAACGCTATGCAGTTCAACACTATCACCTGAAATGGTGATCTAGGACTCTTTGATTATACTGGCAAACTTTCCATAACCTCCACGTTAGTATCGGTTCGGCTACTGAACACTTCAGAGCACCACTCCCTGCACACCTAGTTCAATAAACAGTGTAGCGTTGTTTCTAACGGAATTTTATTGTTTTGAAATAATTCGTGCGATCTTATATCATGCAGTTTACAGTGATCAATACGTGAACATGCGTAGTCAGTTCTTCTACTGTACGTAAAGCAGAAGATGCGATTGCCGCTGTAGCCTGGAAGCAGTTTTGAAAGGTGCTAGCTTCCGTTGACAGGAAAAGATGACCAATTTTGAATAGTTTCAGCTACCTCGTTCGTTTTAATATCATAAGAAACGATTGATTCCATGCATGGTTGTTCATGTGTGACTATATGGAGTTTGGGCATGGATACATTAAAGATTTACTGAACGTAACTTGATGTACACTCGTTGCACTAAAATGAAAAAATTAAAAAACTGGAAGATTGATTGAAAAAATGTTTTAAACAAAAGAAGATCATGGTTAATGATTGGATGTAAAGACGACCATTGATTTTTTGTGTTAATAATTTTTAGACAGTGGGAATAAAACGATAGAGGAACAAAATAAATGAATCTGAAGCTGAGTAAGAGGCTTATTGAGAGGCAAGTAATAAGCATTTCTGTATAGTGAAATTTGACCAAAAGGTCGAGTCAAAATTTGATGGTGAATTAATTAGAATAATTATTAAACATATCCAACTTACCAGATTTGGTTCTAAAACCCGTGCAAATCTTCGAACTTTTGATTCATTTCTAATTTTTCATTAAACTTTTCAACACGAGATTAGCAAATTTCTTTCTTGTGGTTATTCTTGAAAATATTGTTTACTGAAAGATGATCGAGATTTAATATTTTTCTATTTATGCTGGAATTTTCCATTTAAGCCAGATTTTTCGATATAAGCTGGATTGAATAAAGTTCACCATTTTAGCGCGTATTGAGATTTTAACATATGTGAGTTCAAACTTAAAATATAAATTAAGATTCTTTTTTAGCTGAGAGCTGTTCAATAAAATTGTGTGTAATGCCATTCTAATGTATTGTAATAAATTTAAATCTAACACAAACGCGCTCAGAGGTAACTAAGAGAAAAACAACCACTGCGCTAAAATAAAACATTTTCAAGCTGCTCTAACAATCCTAATGTAGTTTTCCATTTCAACATTTTGAGCTTCATTTTGCTTCTCTAGAGACATGACTGTTCCTGCTCAATCTGGCCTTGGTTCATAGAACAGGTGAATAGCTGAAGTCGAGTTTTCTCAAAAAAATATCGCTCGAATTTTTTTTGTTTTCAAGTTTAATAAATGGGGTTGGTAAATAATTGAATCGAAAAAATACATATACATTATATTTGCATTTGTTGTGCATCAAAGAGGGGATTTTGGCCTTAACATGTGAAGAATATTTCTCTTAGCGAGTGTGATGAGATAAAGCTAGCTGAACTCATTACATATTGTACTGTATCTTAGTTCCAACTTGTGGCTACTTTCTTTACTGAAGCGTCGATTGGTCCTTTGTTAATTTATTACATACGCGTCCTGATGTGAGTGGACCCATCTAAACTCATTTGAAAATATAACCAACACTTGATAAAATATTCATTCGTATATTTAATAGTTATGCTAACCGTTTTCACGTGGCATTACATTGTACAACTGTCAGCGTAGCACTACCAGAGTGTATTACATAAGTAACACCAGCACATTGGATTTTTAAAATTCCTGAGGCCATTAGAGAATGGTAGGACAGCACAGATGTTGGCTCATCAGCGTAAGTGTTGCTTTCATTGTTTTATTCATGTTGTAAATTGTTTGTGTAAGTCTTGTGTAATTTTGCTCGCTCTCACTCTCCAATAGTAAACGTAAGTTACTGATGGTCTCAAGTCAATAAAGCCGAGGGTATGAGGGAAAAATAAAGTGCTCGATAAAGTGAACTGTAGAGGACAAATGACCTTGGCTATTTGCTTCTCAAATAGCTAAGTCGTACGAGTGGCCAGAACATTTTGTGCCACTTGTTAGTTTCTCGATGTGTGAACTCGCCTTCACCTCAACATGTTGTTGCACTCAAATGAGACAAAATATCTATTATAGAGATCCATATTATATCCTGTGTTTGACCAACTTAAAATTTTTGGCGTCAGATTTTTCACTCGAACGAGTGTGAACGTGCATTGTATTGCTGAAGAGTAACCGTTCAGTGAATCCGTGGTTTAATCGACGATAGTAGATACCCCTCAGGGGGATACAACTATTGTATCTATGGGAATTAGCGCTCACAGGGGGACTAAGTGAGGGCCCGAGCTGAAGGTTAGGTAGGCTTTCTTTTTGTTGAAATAGAACAGGTTTTTGTTCTGTTACGGACCATCTTTTTTCGGGTCACTGCTATCCTGTTTTTCAGCACCTACTACTTTCTTTTCCAACTTTTTCTTGTTTCATGAACTTCTTTCTTAACTTACTGTTTCTATGCCCCTTCTGCATAGATTGTGCGTTCTCTCAACTCCATGCTAAATGGTGCCTTCATCCTTCCTCTCATTGAAAATTGTGTGTGCGCACATATACACCCTTCACCCCATGCGCATAAGAGTTAATATAAGAGCGCGGCCCCTCAGGCATAGCGCTAATCGACCGCGTCCGAGCGCCTGTAAACCTCCATGTAAGCCTCGCCTGTCTTCGTTCTCGCCAAGTAAACGTATCTCCGAAGTCCAGCCTTTCCATTCCTCATATGTGGTGGCCAGTATGGGGAATAAGATATCCAGCGTGAGCGTCGATACGCTCACGGCAGCCTTGGTTGAGCGCAGGGGGGCCCTGACTCAGGACTGGGTGGCGGCCAATGCCCAGATGGATTTTATCACGGATAGGATGAGCGACATCTTGTTGATGATGTTGACGGTCGTCGTAATAGGTTTATTCATTGTGGTTTATTATACCCACAAGCAATTGGAGTTGTTGGCCGAGCGCGTACGTGCCGAGGATTTTCTCCTCCGTCGGAACGTATTAAAACCGTTCGGGAAGTTGAAGAACCTTTCCCCGGCAAAAATGGAGGTGTAGCTGTAACTATAGGTGGGCACGTGATAGTTAGAGAGCGCTCTGGGTTGACACGGCCCAGGCGCTCTAGACGGCCGGGACGGTTTAGACTCAGGATTCCCAAGTTGTGTCAAACGACCATTGGCATGTTAGCAACTGAAGTATAAGTCAAGTCACTAAATCGATTACAAACTCAGACTCATTCAGACTCAAACTCATTGGATTTTAGATCTGTTCAGACTGCGTCTAGATAACGATTAAATTTCATCTATTTAGAACAAATTCGTCACACCTTCTGCTTGTTCTTTGTTGGGTGTATACCCCGTATTTCAAATAATCCCATACTCCATGTTTTATATAGTCATGTAATCACATAACCGGTATAATAATCATAGATTTAAGCTTATAAACGAGTTCTACGGTACTGCGTCATTTATTCGTTGATTGTTTTACTAATGTTTAAAAAGGCTCGGTCTGGTTTGTTCTCTTTTTTAACTATAATATTCTCTAATACCCTCTTATTCACTTTACGGAACTGTTATCCCTTTTTCCTTCGATGAATCTTCAGAAGTTTCGAAAATTTTAGTAATCACTAATTTAATCATTAATTTAAATCATTAAATTAATACTGCGGAATCATTAATCATTAACTACAGGGTAAAAGTTTTAGATCATTCTAAAAATTCCTGTAATTACCTTGCCTGAGAACTCGAACTACAATCGTGTTTTACCCATCCTATTTAACCAATATTATACTCATATGTTAATCAAGCACAGTAAACTCAGTTTTCCAGTATTAATACTTGGGATTATGCGCGCACCGATAGTTATATTGCTTATCTACAAATTTCAAGTAATGGCGTTCATGTTATGTGATGATGTTTCTCGGTAGCATTGTCTACTGTGCTTCATGGTTTCTAAATTAGTGATGTAATTACCTTTTGTTTAAATTGTTTATAACTTTAATCATTTATTTCGATGCATGAACCATGTCAATTGCGAAGTAACCAAAGGAATTGTTTATGTTGATGCGAATAAAAATAGTCTTTCTTTTAGTTGTATTTTTATAATTGTCGTTATCTGGCGCTCCATTCATGGTTCCTTACGTGATTGCTAGTCCTAAATGTGTGATGCATTGCTGACCTTAATTATTAGTGCGAAGCATGTATCGACTTACGTGATTGCTAGTTCTAAATGCGTGGTGCATTGCTGACCTTAATTATTAGTGCGAAGCATGTATCGACTTACGTGATTGCTAGTTCTAAATGTGTGGTCACGATGCATTGCTGACGTTAATTATTAGGGCGAAGCATGTATCGAGTATTGTATCAACTCGTATTTTAATTTTATCAGTGTTGAAGGGGAGGGCATCATTTTGTTAACCAGCTTCGCTGCCGTTTTCCTTATTTGCTCTTCGTTGATGCGTTTTATTATTGCAAATCTTATTATGGTATTGCGTTTTGTTGCTGAAATAAGGCGGGTAGTACTGTTTTAGTTGTTTTTAAATTGAATTGTTTTAATATGTTTTCAGTAAATAATTTCGAGTAATTGCCAGCTAGATGTGCTGCACCAATGTTAATAGTTTTACATTATATTTCCAATAGGTCGATTCTTAGGGAATCTCGCGCGTAAGATGAAAAGAAGAACCTACGTAAAAATATCCATTTTTAATTTTTTCTTTTTTATAGCAAACGTTTCGGAATGTTTTAATTCCATCTTCAGTGCTGAAAAAATACAAAAAGGTCAAAAAGAAAAAAACATCAAAAATACAGAAAGTTCTAAAAGTTCAAAAAATAAGCAAACATCTATAAAACTTTAATCCTACTGATAATTCAACTACAGTAAAAACGATCATTCTCATCGGCTCAATCACCCACCCTTTTTCAAGTACACACATTCATACATTTACACATGGGAACCTAACAAACAGACGCGCACAAACACACTCCACACACATACATACACACAGAAATATGTCAGTAGGTTGACGCAATGTTTAGTTTCACCGCACTCAAGTCTTTATTTAAGTCAGGTTTATGAGTAGATATGAACAAAGATTCTAAAATGCGAAGATCTTGTTCGTTGTTGGTGGTACATAGAGTGGTGAAATTTTTTGCTCTGAAAGGATGATTAAATTGCTGACGATGATCTCGGATTGATGAATGAGAAGGAGAGGAAAGTATGCGACCGGTTCTATGAGAAATTCCTGCATGTTGGCTGTGTCTAATAAATGGTTGAAGTTTAGTACTACCAACATAAGTCCGCATGCAGCAGTCACACTTATAAAAATAAACAATCCACTCCACAGGCATTCCTCCAGACGTTCTTTCCTCCTAAAATATGAACCGATTTTAAATGCGCGCGTCTGTTTGCGCGCGTCTGTTTGTTAGGTTCCCATGTGTAAATGTATGAATGTATGTACTTGAAAAAGGGTGGGTGATTGATCCGATGAGAATGATCGTTTTTACTGTAGTTGAATTATCAGTAGGATTAAAGTTTTATAGATGTTTGCTTATTTTTTGAACTTTTATGAACTTTCTGTATTTTTGATGTTTTTTTCTTTTTGACCTTTATGTATTTTTTCAGCACTGATGATGGAATTAAAACATTCCGAAACGTTTGTCATAAAAAAGAAATAAATAAAAATGTATATTTTTACGTTGGTTCTTCTTTTTCTCTCAGTTTTACTTTACCTTGATTATCAGTGTTTGATTTTTGAACTTTAATTTTTTTTTGTGCCCTCGAATTTATAATTTTTTTTGGGGTACCTTACTATTATTCTCGCGGTGGGGGCGGTATGTGTGTGCGCACATATGCCCCCTTCACCCCATGCACCTTAGAGTTAATATAAGAGCGCGGCCCCTCAGGCATGGCGCTAATCGACCGCGTCCGAGCGCCTTTGTTGTGGTAAAGGGAGGCAAAAACTTTCTTATAATCAATCAGTATATTAATTTTTTTACTTCTCTGTCCCCATAAACAGAAGTACTGGAGAAACTTCAGTTCAAAGGAGGCAATTTTCCTGACCGTCATTGCTTGCTACATCAACATTAGTTGTCAGCAATGGATGAGCTCATAACGGATTTGGGCACCGGCCCAATGACTTACGTGTACTTCGCTGTCGCCGCAATGAGTGAGCTCTTTTGAGTATTTTAGTACTCATCATTGCACTGGAATTTTTTTTTTTTGTACTAGAATTGCACTAGAATGTTTTATTTTTATTCATTTGGTTGCTTTTCTTTTAAGATTTTTGTTCTTTACATTTGAGAATTTTTTTCTCTATCTATACAGTTGAATTTTATGTTTGGTGTTGTAAATTCAATTGGTTACATATCTTTTAACATTTTGTTCCTTATTTTAAATATTTTTCTCCCTATCATTGGAGTCAAATTCGATATTTATTCCCATAGATTGAACTTGCGTATCATCTTTTGACATTTTCCCAACATCTCAGTTGAATTTTAGATTTAATTCACTGCATTCAATTTGACTTTTATTTAAATTATCTTTCAATATAATTTAAATAAATGATCGACATATTTAAAACTAGAGCTTTCCAGTTTAACGATACCTATTTTCACGTTTTGGAAAGAACAGTAAAAGATATTAAATTGGACACAAAATGTGTGAAATCGTGAGACAAATAAAGGAAATTTAGGTTACAATATTTAAAGGTACAGAAGAAGGAGTGTCCTTTAGGGTAAGTTTAAATCGATGTATTAAAATACTTTCTAAGAATTACAGATTCAGTTTGTCGCAGTTTGAGACCATTCTGAAATTGTCAGGATGAATTGTATGGTTAGATTCTAAAGCAAGATCTCGTACGCTGCTACCTATAGGGTTCGATACCCTATTTCCTGTACTAGATATGGTGTCGGTCCAACGCATCTTAAGGGCCGTTAACACTAAGGGACATGTTGCCCGTGAGACGCGACACGTGTATACGAGGCTCACCACTGAGGCTCATATTTGTGTGTGTATACGAAGTTCCCTGTTCTCTCTGATCGAATTCGTGAGGCGCGACACTCAAGAGCCTCGGAACTACCGTGGCGGATAGGGAACTTCGTATACACACACACAAATATGAGACTCAGTTGTGAGCCTCGTATACACGTGTCGCGCATCATGGCCCAAATGTCCCGAAGTGTAAACGGCCCTTTATGCTCAACTATGCGCTCTGTGAAATAACGAGCAACTTCACCATAATGAGCCACACTGGCCACGTGTGCAGTCGTAAATCACGCAGTTGCGCTGCAAAACGGGCACCCTGCCACAATGCCGGAAAAAACTACCTACGCTGAAATGATTGCGGAAGATAATGAGTATGCTAACTTACGGTTTAATTTTTTTTACGACCTTGACCTTATCGAGAATATTTTTTGTTTTAATTTCAACAAAGAATTCCTAATATTCCTAACCTCGGATTACCCGGTTGCGACAGTCAGCCGTAACTATGATACCGCTTGAAGCTCGAAGCGTAACGTATAGAGCCGATGTAACTTGAGAATCATAATGCAAAATAGGAATTGTAAATGGGTTTGACGACATCGAGGAGAATGTTTTATTTCAAATTTAATTCGCCAGTTTTTCAGATACTTCATTTGAAAATTTTCAGTTCTCACCTTGAGAAGATATGAATTCACAGTGGTTGAAGAGCTCTTTGCCCCAAGACAGTTAACAACTGATTAAAAAAGGGATTGAATCGAGGGAAGTATATAGTCTAAGAGTATTTGTGCTGGTCATTCGCCTAGGCTGTAATTGACGCCAAATGCTTTTTGTAACTTGAATTCTCGATTAATAATATCCATGGCTTATGTAACAGTATCATACTAGGACCTTTATTATTGAGTTATCAAACGCCGAGGTTGTACTAAGTAACTAACTTACGGAGGAACTAGCAAGAGTAAAATTTAGATGGATTTTTGGTTGAAAAAGATGTTCCTAACTACTTTTATTATTTTTTTATATTTTTGAATAGTGTGATTCGTACGAAATTGTATTTTTCAGGTAGAAAGATAGGAGACTCCGAGATATACAGTGGAGACGAAACACAAAGAGCAAACGAGAGAAATATTAATAATATTTTAGAATACCAAAAACTTGAATATTATAGTTAAAATTTATACAAAATCGAAAGGTGAATGCATTACCATCTAGCCCATTCATTTCTGAAGAATTAAATATGATAATATCTTGATGTTGACATTTCCGTTAGCTGTTCAAATCTTCATTCACCATACGGATACTTGTAAAGTTCTTACTGGTTATTCATTAGTCGATCTTTAATTTGAAGTGAATGGTAGAAAGCGTAACTCACATGCTCGCAACTTTCAACACCGCACCTCCAGTGCTAAAATTGCTCAGATTTAGATTTAAACGAATTCCAACACCAAGACAATTAATTTCCCATATACGAATCGAAAAAATATTTACCGATCCTTAAAAATGTTACAAACGTCAAAGTGTTCGGTAGACACACATTCCAAAATGCATAAATGGGTGTTGTTGTTGATAAATTCATAAAGGTCAACTCAAATTTTCCCCCATCGATTGAGTCAAACTTTAATTTTTCTGATGAATTTAAAATGAAGTGCTTCGGACACATAGGTTTTTTTCTCAATTTCAATAATGAAAGTTTACGTGATAATAAAATGCACTGGAAATTAGCAGTACTCGTATTTTTGAATATCCCGAACAGATTTCCTTTAATCAGTAAGCGACAGTCAAGGTGATACAATTCGTAAAGTAGCCTAACAGAGGACAAATGTACTGTAAATAAAACAGACTCGAAAAAAACATTGGAAAATATATGCAAGCTCTAACCTGGAACCGACGAAAACTGCATTATTGGGACTTTCAAATTTTCAGGTCCGACGTCAGAAGTTGTGAACCTCGTGGGCTCGGAGTTCATTGCTCCGCCTGTGGAGTTCACGTGTCTGGACCCTGAACTGATGGACGTCACTGCCATGAACGAGTGAGCAATCTATCTAATCTAATAATACCCGTCGTGCGTATATTTATATATTTATTCATACATCTGTTTGGTGTCCGCTTCTTAAGAAACATAAGATGCCTGAGTGTGCGGTGTCATGGATACCGAATTCCTCAGTGTAACATCGAAGGATGGCCTTTACATGCATTGAGATGTTCTGCGTTTTATCAGGATAGGTTCGTTTAGGAGAGGTTTGGTTAGATTAGGACAAGATAGGTTAGCATTGGTTAGGTAATATTGACAGAATTTTTTCACGGGTCCACCTAGCTTAACGATGACATTGTCCAAAGAATTTCCACGGGTGCTGCTACTACCTAATAATACATATGGTTTATTTGTTTGGAGTACGCTTTTTCCATTTCTCTGTCACGCTCATAAAGATAGCCATAATGACCGTACATGTGATACGAGTTTCACCGCTGCGCAAGTACAATAATGTTTTTTATCACGGGTACTGTTAGGATGGATACATTTGTTAGTCATCCACGTGTGGATAGTTTGATCAAGAAAGGTATTGAATCCCGTCATTTTTGGCGGGCCGTGCACACTAGTACTATAATGAGAACAGCGTCTGTCTGTTCGTCTGTCTGTCCGAAGCCAGCCGAAAGTGTGTGATGAGCGTATCTGTGATACAAGCTTCATCAACTCCCCAATTTACAGTATATTGATCCATCAGATTCGGGTAGGAATGAATATCATGTGCATTCTCAGGAAATAGGAACGTGTGTCATGTGATGTGTCGAACATTTCTGTAGATTCTTGACGGGCCGTGTGCACACGGCCTCATCAACTCTCGAGAGATTGAATTTTTTATTTCGTACGGCTTTTCTTTCATTTCGCCTTCTTTCTTACTTCAAATAAAGGGGGGTGGACTAGTTTTTACAACGAGAACAGACTTACTGTAGGTCTTCACACGTGCAGCACCTCTCATTTCATGCAAAGCTTGTTTACTTTTCTTCTCTGCTTGTCAAGGTGTTCGCTTCGAAAGCGATACATTATGAAAAGTTACAGTGACAGAATGATCTAGAAAGTGTGAGTATATATTCATTGAACGTGTTATTTAGAAATTTTCGAATTTTCGAAATAGTAAACAATAGTTATATTATGATATAAATTCTATTAAATTATTGTAAAATATAAATGAAACAAAATACTCTTCATAGTGTAGTTATGTTAAATAATGAAGCACAAACTAAGAAATGAAACAGTAAAAATTGCAAAATATTTAATTTTGCAATTTTAACTGTACGCTCTGGCCAGCAGCCTCTTCTGAAATGGGTACCTTGTCCCAGAGTATCTGTCCAAGCCGAGTTTTTTGCATGCGACAGAACAAACGTGTTTTGATGGAAACGGCTAGGCTGTGTATATTGATATTAAACGAGTAGAAATATTCCCAACCGTGATTAATTAATGAGGGACTAAATCCTACATCCTATTGTTTCAAGAGGAAAACAATTTTGCGTGATTTAAACAACAAAGTCATAGATGTATATTCTTTGAAGCAACGAGACAACTCGATAATGTGACAACCCTTGCTGGAGATGGGTACAGGAATGGGTTGGAGGTGAACCGTTCGAGGGTGTCGAGGGCGAGAGTAGGGCAAGCAACGTCGGTGGTCATTCCATGAGTGAGAGCTAAAACGCCGGTGTTCTTCGTATTAGATATCCATGACGTGAGAGATCGCCTGAAGGATAGTACAACCCATCACAGCACTGGTTTCTGTGCACCCACACTTTATATTTTAACGACATTTTACGTATTAATATCTAATTTTCCTTCACCTATACTTTTCGTTGAGCACGTCGTGGTTCACAGTATTTGGGCTGTCCTCGTGAAGCAATCATTTGTGAAAATTTATAATGTCTCGAGTTGCATTTAGCTTCTTACTACATTGAGTCGCACAGTCACTTACAGTTCCAAGTGGCCTGCAGTATCTGTGTACTCCCTATAGGCAAACCGTGTTGTCGCACAAGTTTCATTTCGGGAGTTTATTATGAATTAATTAAAATGATATAGTCATCTTCCTACGAAGAACCTTTGTGCGATGACATTCACTAGAAACTGTGTGTTGACTTGCATTCTACGTATCGACTTTTTGAAAATATTCAGGTTTTACTTTTGTGTTCCTCTTTCATTTTAGTACCGAGTGTTTCGTGGTTCCAGCGGGAGGGGAGTCGAACATCGCGCAACCGTGCACTGTCTTCAATTTTTCTCAAGAAATTCACCCGAACACTCTCACACAAGAGGTTAGTGACAGCCTTACAAATTCATTGCTCGAAATAAGCGTAGATTTGCTAATCATTTTGAGTAGGAATAATGAACTAAAGCTCACACCGGTATAAGTTTCTTTCGGTAAACAGCGGCATATTATCAGACTTACGCTCACATCGAGGAAGCTGACGCGATTATCTTTTTCCGACTCAAAGGCAAATTTGACATTAGGGTTTTTGGTATTAAAAAACTGAAGCATCACATACATTTAAAATGCGCAGATATCATTTGCCCTTCCAATATGAGAATGTCCAATGCTCAATATTGAATACAACTATAGTCGGAACATAAATTGCGACATTGTTCAGACTGCCCTTTCTTGTGCTTTAGATTTTTCTTTCGCTTGGATAAACAAGTAAAGTTATAGTTTTCGCTTTAGAGTAAAACATGATCGACATTGATTACGTAATCGACGGCACCGCGTTTTGACTAGACGAGGGAATATGCACTTCAGAGGCTGTTAAAAATAAACATGTTGTGCCTTTACCGGATTTATTAAAATTTAACAGAAGAAATAACTGGATAGATAGTTGTGCACGGATAGTAATTGTACCCGTTTCTTGTCAGGTCCTTGAGTATAATCTTCTAAATGCCGATAGGTTATTTACGGAACACCCTGTGACGTGTTGCGTGTGGGAGTCATTTGATCTTCTACCCACTTAGCTTGGATAAATTATGAAAAATCTGAATTAAGTAAAGTGCATTCAATCTTTTTGAAACTGACTGTAGCACAACGCTAGTTATCTTCAGCGAACATACTTGTCACTACATTATATCAATTAGGGACCTTTAAATTAAGAAATTTTAGAAGCCAGGATGTTGTCATACATTTCAAGGACCAACTTTTTGAAAATAATCTATATTTCTTCCTTTCTCTGTTCTTTTTAGCTACCCTCACTTTACTTATTTCAAAATTATCAGAGTTTTTCAAATCAAGCCTTGTCTAAGCAAAGTCTAAACAATTAACGCTAATTAAACTCAGTTTCACTCAAGCTGATTAATTTTTTTGTCGTCTCTCCAGAATTACGGTGTTGAAAAGGATGTCAATCAGTAACCACTTTTGTATTATTGAATCGTAGGAATAAGCCGAACTCGAACATATCGTCTACTGTAGTGTCTCTTCAATACGATAATCAACTTGCGGTAGTACAAATTGTTTTACAATACTTTATGGTCAATAGGTCATGCTATTAGTTTGAAATTTAAATAAAAATTCCGCTACCTTGAAAATTAAAAATTCAAAATAAGAATAATTGGTCTTGTCTAGCAAAAATTTCAAAATATAACTAGTTACCTCTTCTTCGCCAACAAGAATTTCAAGTACACTCTGGTAATGCTAACGTATTTTTCCAAATCCCAATCAAGAACTACCGCGCCTTCATTTCAGTTTGGGCTGGTGTGCTCAAGATCCAAGTTACGAGAGCTGTACCAGATGCTCTTCACTGTGGGCTGCATGGTCGGGTGCCTCGTGGGCGGGATATTGGCAGACCGGTGAGAGGCGCGACTGGGCTCGAGAATTTCGAACATCGTAGCCAATTTTTAAGTGTCTTAAAATAGCAAACGATATGTACATTTAAAAAATAAGAAGTACAGATTCAGTAGTAAGTACATTAGTGACCTCTATCCCGGTAGCGAACGATATGCTGTTATGGAAGTATCTAAGAAGTACAGGTTCAGTTGTAAGTACATTAGTAACCAACACCTGATTTAGATGAGAAAAACTCAAAAAACATGAACTCTACATGCCGAAGCTCCAACGAGTTCAAAACGGAGAATAATTCAGTAGTGGTCGTATTTTTTATTTGAGCAACTCAAATAAACCCGGATTTTACTTGATTTTAGAACTTTTCCGGTAAAACGTTCTCATGTCTCATAAGGACTCTGGAAACACCTCTTGTGAAAGATTCAGAAGGTGCTCGAAGATCATTGAACTATGGAGACTAATTCAATCAATATCAGTCATGCTTCAGTCCATTAATTAAATCTTTTATACATAAATATATTATTTAAATGCTCAACAACTTAAATATATTTCATCATCAAACACATCACATGTGTATTTTCTGCTTCAGTCCCTTAACTAAAACTTTTATAATTAATTATATCTTTTTATCGTCTATGAAATTGAACACATTTCCTCATCAAACATGTGGCATGAGTAATTTCGTTTGGACAAAAAAAACTGTCAAATTTATTCTGTGTTCGAGGCAGATTTGGTCGACAGCCTTCAGTGTGGTTTGGATCCACCATTTTAACACTGTTCACCATCGTTCTTGTCATGGTGCCGAACTTGCCTACAATTCTCTGCAGCCGATTTTTCATGGGTGTGGCCATGATGATCATTGTCCCTCCTGCTTTTACCATTGGTGAGATATGCTAAGGGCTCCTGAAATACCATTTCACATGCATCATGTGCCTAAGAAAAGACTACTCCCTGTTGCTCCTTTGATTGACGGTCGGGGTGGCGTAGCGCTAACTACTTGTAAAGGGATGAAAGAGGTAGTTTTTCTTTGAACTCAAGAATTCGACTTTCATGGTATGTTCTGTAAAATTGCTTTCTAATATTTTAAAACTAATTTAAAAGTTTTGAAGAATGCTAACTCTTTTCCATAATAATACAAAATCTCAAAGCCATTACATCAAATGTTTTTCATCATCAATTCATTTAATTTCTTTTTTTTAGTGCGTATCGCAACAATTTTTTCTTCTGTCAAGTTCAATGCATGAGAAAATTCTTCGTTTCCCATTATTCAGTGTTTTCATTTTGCAATTTATTTTCTAACTCTGAAATTCATTTAAATTTATAAGTATGTCTTTTCCAAGATCTGGTTGATCACTTGATGAGTTAAACTATCATGTCACCCTCACTCTGAATCTAACTCAAGTTCTAAAAAATTCTTGGCGACCACATCTCACTCATCAGTGAGTGCGAAAGTACATGCATACCGTGCAATTTATATGTTTTTCATTTGTCCTAATTTATTCATTTTTCTGTTTTTAATTTGTTACATGTTCATTTGTGCAAGTGGAAGAAAATCACAAAATAGAAGTTTTTAGACCCGGATCAGAGATGCATTGCTTGATCGTAGTTAATATGAATACTGCGCAGATGTAATAAACTATAAAGTCATTTGCGTGAGCTATTTTTTTGCAAAAAATTTATTACAGAATTACGCAAGTCTATCTTGCAACTTTTTAACAATTTCTTTGTGAAGAAAACGACGCGTCTCACCATTAGTTTTTTCATTGCTCTTACTATAATAGTTCCGTTTTCCACGCACGTAATGAAGACAAATTCCGTTGTATATGTACTTTCCCAGGTCTGGAGTCGTGCCCGTTACCTCTGCGCTCAACGTACGGTGTGTGTGTGGCGCTGCCGTACGCCCTCATGCTGTCCGCTCTGGCCGGCATCGCCTACCTCTGCGCTGGCTGGAGGACAATTGAATTGGCAGCTTCATTTCCGCTCTTTATACTTCTTGTATTGAGTAACCCATTGTGAGTGATTCCACCTTCATTCTTTTCTATTTTTCTAATAGAGAGGAACTCATTGAGATTCTAATTTTTTGTTGGTCATGCACCTCATTGAAAACGTTTACCGATTGGGTTCAGAAAGAAGGTAGCAGAGATATGCAAGTTCTGTATTATGGCATTCTTGTTATATCATGTCTTCTGTTAGGTCGACGGTCAAGAGGCGGACAACTCTCAAATCTCGCGGAATTTACGCGCATCGGATTTCACAACTGATTAAAAACAGCGCTTCCTCTTAACTAATTTTACCTGAATGCATGCATGTTTACTACGGAGTTCCTACGCCGACAATGTATGTTGGAAAATTACTCGGTGAATTGTTAAGAAACAAATAAAAGGTTAGCAAAGGTTCACTCTCGTCATGATACATGAATTGTGATGATAAAGTTTTACATTTCACATGCGTTTTCTTCGCAACGTCGCATGATAGTTAAATTATGTTGAAGGTTGCCAGGTAAGATTTTTATAATTTTTCAAACTTTTCTCCTGATTTTCCCCCATCATTAAATTTAATCACTCATTTTCACAAAAATTTTCACCCAATTCTATTACTTGTTAAAACGAGTAAGAAATACTAAATATTGGTCCTGTTCATTGTTCTACTATATTAATTACAGAAATTTCGACGAGTATATTTTCTGTTATTTAAGATTATTGAAATCTCGTCCGTTTTTTACAAATCTTATGCCCGCATCTTATGCCAGCAGACACATGCCCCACTTTCATGCGATTGACACGCCGCTTTTTACAAATCTTATGCCCGCGGACACATGCCCCACTTTCATGCGATTGACACGCATGTTTCTCTGAGTCGTAGGATTTTTTATTGATTTTGTATTGTGTGTTTTGGGTTTCCCATTGTAGTTGCTACGTTATTTTTTCCATTTAACGATGGATTCTGATTTACAGCTGTTACTTAGCAGTCCCTTTTGAACAAAATATTTATATATTTTCAAATAATAATATAAAATATCCTATACAATAAAATATGTATCATATATAGCATAAAATGTTAATATGTTTTTCATATACATATTTAAAAGAATCGTTATGTAAATCTTATTCAAACGGAAATGCTCAATTAAAAATAAATAGAAATTGGGTTTGTTTTGGCTACCATTCCATGCTTTCACTAATGAGATCGATCACAACGCCTGGAAACACGGAAATGATAAGGTTTTAAAGTTTCGCCTGCTTTTATGAAAAAGATAAGTTTTTCACATGTTATGCTTGCTTGTACAGATTGTTTTCCCACTGCCTCAAAATTCGAAAAAAATAAGTCTCTGATGATATGCTTGTGTGTACAGCTTGTTAAAGGAGTCTGCCCGTTGGCTAGTCACCCAAGGGCGACTCAATGAAGCAGAAGCAGTGCTGCGGCGCATCGCCAAGTGGAACAACTCAGCTTACCGCCTCCCTGATGATCTTATGGCCACTTTAAAGAGCCTGCATGCCGTAAGTTAAGCAGTGTTATTACCCCTCACTAATACTCTAGTGTCTACTGTAGTTTTATAACCATGCTATTCAGTATTATCACCACCGTCATTAAAATGGCGCTGGCATCAGGTTGTCACCGATGTCAGAATAATGAAAGAACTGCTATTGGACAATGAACTTCCAAAAATATATTAGGAATCAAATTTAAAAGGAATTAAAATACATTAACGCTACTTTAGAAGAGGACCGTATAGTTCTCTAAGGCATGAAGGGTGAAATTATGTGTGAGAAGCCGCGATCGCTTGAGTAAATTGGTAATAATATTGCCAACTCCTCCTACACGGACTTTCTATGAGCTCATGCACATACATTCATTAGGCTTTGGTGCCGGATACATTATTGGGGAGATTAGCTGAGTGAAGAGAGAGTGGGTTCTATGTTTAGCTCATTGGCTTACAGCCCAGTAGTCATGCACAGAGTTAAAATAAAACATTAGATCTCAGTATATTTAGGCCATTAAAAGTTCAGGTTAAGGTAGTGATTGCCAAAACGATAGAATGATGACTATGTTATTAAACTACTGTTCAAATAATTATAGCCATTTCCTGGTCAAATAATTATTTTAGACCAATATTCTAGATTGTATCAATTTCATTTTTGCT
Source organism: Platorchestia sp. MABIK (assembly GCA_014220935.1). Lineage (NCBI taxonomy): Eukaryota > Metazoa > Arthropoda > Malacostraca > Amphipoda > Talitridae > Platorchestia > Platorchestia sp. MABIK. The sequence continues at coordinate 17,463 of JACJUY010000986.1, read as the reverse complement.
TCTGAATTTTTTGGGACCTATTTCTGTTACAGGAAAGTGGAATTTTCGTCAGTAGTTTTTCTTATAGTTGCAATCCAATCATTGTGGTCACTGAGGGAAGGTTGAGTGGGGAACTTTATTACGAGTTCAGATACGAGGGTTGCAACCGGGGAAGTGTACAAAGAAATGGCAATAATGAAGAGATGCCATTTCATCTCAAAAATAATCACAAACTGAAAACTATCCAAGACATCATTTCTATTAATGAGTAGTTCCTATACGAACACTCTCATGAAATAAGTTGCTTAATTCTTACACATCGCATTTTTCTTGTGTTTGCCGTCCATTTACTATGACTGTGTATGGTTTTTTATATGACTTCCAAGGAAAATAATTCGACAATATGCGGTCATGATCATAATTCGAAAGACCGACTACAAATGTAATTTTTTGTGAAGGCTTCAACATTAATACTTCCATTCGTAAGAAATTGAATTCGAGAGTTTATTTTCGTCAACCTTTCTCTTCCTTCGCTTGAATTCTAATCCAA
>JACJUY010000985.1:57542-156123 GCA_014220935.1 Platorchestia sp. MABIK | reverse complement strand
AAGCTCTTATCCAGGGGGTGAGACAAGCTCTTATCTAGGGGGTGAGACGAGCTCTTATCCAGGGTGTGAGACAAGCTCTTATCCAGAGTGTGAGACAAGCTCTTATCCAGGGTGTGAGACAAGCTCTTATCCAAGGGGTGAGACAAGCTCTTTCCGTAGGGAGAAAACTCTTTTCGTATTGAGTGACAATTTTTCACTCACAGATAGAAGGGAGTTTACTCTTATTCACAGAAAGGGGAGATGAGCATTCATTAAAGAGAGAGAACAAAAGCTTTACACAGAGGGAGAAAAAAAATTTCAGAGGCCTTAAAGGGGGTTCAAAACTACGAAAAAAACGTTCATGTAGGAAGCAGTGGGCAAGTGTTGTAAAAACTATGAACATTCAGCAAGATTTCCTCCGAGAAGTTCCAGACAATAACAACGAAAGACGAAAGCAAGTGCCTCTGAAATTACCTGACTATCATTAAACATATCGTTTTCTATTAGTATCTCAGGTACTTATAAAAATTATTTTGCACTATTCTATCCCGTTTTTCCTCATCTTTTGTGAAAGGAGGGTCCATCTTTAGAGCTGCAATGGTCTTCTGTGTAAAGTGCAGATAAATTGACTCGAGTAACTCTCGATGGGAAGCCGTGAACTGCAGCAGGTGCAGCAGGCAGGAGTACGGACGCATGCACTACCTGCACATGGATGTGACGCTTCCACCGCCGGCCCGCAACCGCCGTTGCAACACAGGAGCAGTTCTCCGGCGTTGTACTATCACTGAGATTGCCATGCCAACCCTTTCTGCGTGCACAAACTTTCCCCGGAACCGGCACACACCCTGAAAGGTTGACTGTTTTCTTGACGGATATTGGATGGATGTTAACAGTTTATGCAACGAATTTTTCCTCAGCAATGGGGGTTTTTGACCCAAGAGATTGCAAACTGAATTGCAATATAATCCGGAAGGGTTGGTGGTGTTGTATTCATCACCCAGCTATTAGAGACTCCGAAGTTGATAACTACTTTAGTAAGATTTGTTTATCTTGCAAACTAAAATGAGTACTAGAATATGTAAGAAATTTTACTGTTGTAATTTTTAAGGACAATCCTAGGTCATAATTTGGGTCGATTAACGCTACTTTGTTGAACGTTCTAGTGAGATGTGGCATTGAATATGACGTTGATCACCGAAACCGGAAAATTCCATTTAAGTTGCGCGGATTGTTTAAGAACAATCTTCAATATTTTTCATGGCATACGAAATTTTTGAAATATTTTCTGTAGCTTTCTATTAATCAGTATATAATATTTGTTCAAACAAAGTTACTTGTATAGAAGCTTATGGCATGGAAGTATGACGCGTTAGTGACGTTCTGCTGGGGGCTCGGGTCGCAGAGGCGGGTGTGGCGGTGCTGCCACAGTCGTAACGTCTGTGGTGAGGCAGCTGTCGTTGAGTGTGGACGCACGCCTCTGCTTCTCTTGTATCGACTCAGTACAGAAACGTAGCCACAGGAAAAGTAGTGAGGAAGGATGTGCTTGTAGCGATTAGCTGCGGCGGTTCCCGTCGATTGTAAACTATTCTAAGCTATTACCGATTGTCATCGTTAAGTGGTCGTGTGTGTGGTGTGTAGAAAGTGTACATAAGTGTGAAAATTTTACTGTGGTGCCTCAATTGAAATATCTCTGACCTGCTCCATTACCTAATTCTTTGGATACTGTGCTGCTCCATACTGTTGCCGTCCCCAAGTTCTCTCACCAACAAAAATGAGTGATGTAAGTACTCACTCTAGTGCATCCATGTTATTATTTTTTAATCCAAGTTTTTCCATTTAACATGCATTCTTCCAGGAACTGGAAATTCGGCCGTCTAATCTTTCAATTTTCTTTTTCTAAAGCCTACCGGTATGTCAAACCTCCGATTTATTTATAACTTATTCCAGGAAAAATCGGCGTTCTACAGCATCCTACAATAAAGCCTGTAAATTTGCACTGACGCATTCCGGTGGTACGGAACTTGTTTCTCGCTTCGTAGTAGGGACAGGCTTCATAGTATTGAACCGCGTTAGAGGTAACCGCTGCGTAACATTGAGGGAGCCTGAGATACCTACCGCTGGAGTTCCGCAGGTGCTCGACGAAACTCTCCTGGAATTTTAGTACTCTTTCTTTTTCAGTCTCCGGTCGTGACTTACCTCCTTTCTGAAGCGCTACTTTAATTTTTTGCAACCCATTCCTTGTGCTGTGTTTCTGCTCGAATGAAATGAAGGAGTTTTGTGTTATGTTATTTCCACTGAGTAAATTTTAGTAGTATTCAACTAATTTTTTTTTCAGACCTGAAATGACTCCCCATTTCTGATTGCCTTCATATCAAAGTGAAGCCCTTTCAGTGTTATATGCTTTTGATAATTTTTAAAGGTTCATTGCTGTTTTCAAAGAGTTTTGTTGTTTCATTGCACATTTCAGTTTAACCTATTGATTTTACATTCTTCATGAATATGTGAAAATTTTCTGACACGTGTGTGTGTGTGTGTGTGTGTGTATGTGTGAGTGGAGATGTGTGCTCTGAATGTTGGTGGTCTGTATGATCTGTGATGCAGAAAAGATTTCTAAGCTCATTGGTGTTATTTTATATAAAATGATTGTTTTGTTTATGAACTAATTTTCCAAACTGTCTGAGCTGCTTTTTCCAGTTTTTAAATTGGAATTCTGAATTTTAACGTATAATAATTTGTTATAAGTTTTGCTTCTAGCTAGATATTCACAGATTATATCAATTTGAGCTTGATGATTGATGTTCAAGTTATTTTTTTTTGTACTGCATCATAATTTCACTGAAGAGTGAATCAATCCAAGCTTCAACTAAGCTTTTGTATTTTTCAAGTTCATCAATATGGTGTTTTTTTTTAAATTATTATTAGTTTATAGATCATTATTCATAAGATTATTTTATTAAAAATGCTTTTAAGCTTCTATAATGAAGAACTAATAATATGAGAAACTGGCACCAATAATGTTATGGGTTGTGTAGAAATGGTCTTTTGTTTCACTGAATTTCATGTGAGGTAAGTGTGCTCTTCATACAGTGTTCAAGGTGCTGTGCAGAAAGGAGCTCAAATAAAATTCCAGGTTTGATGTCTAGTTAAGCCATACCTTAAGATCAGAATTTTCAAATTAATTGAAAAAAAAAGTGTCATGCTGCTTCATTATATGATTTAATAAAATTAAAAAGCCCTGCTGCTTTATTCTGTAAATGTATTCAAATTAGAGATTAACTTTTCCATTCAAAGAGCTGATAAAATATTTCTGAAAGTTGTGCAGCATCAGTCTGGGTTAGAGAAAATGAACTTTTTCTGTGCTGCTAACCTGAGATTTTTTATTTTATTACATTCATAGATTATGCATTGCAAGTTCTTATGGTGTTCTATGTGGGTCCCATTTGATATGAAATTTTATAAAATTAGTGGCACATTTTATATTATGCATGTTTAAGCTGATCATTCACTTAGAACTAGGCAAAGTTTCACCCTGTCAAAATGTATTTCAGTGTTTTTTTTAAGGGCATAATTGTAACCAACTTCAGAATCCAAACATTGAGTACATGAGCTAGAAAATGGTGCAATCATTCATTTTAGAAGTTGTACAATGTCAGGTTACTGGATTTCAGTTTATATTGCAGTTGATGGCTTATACTAGGTGTGTGATAAGAGCTGAAGATTACCATGTGAAGTTCCAGGAGAAGAAAATGTGTAATTAGTTTGCTGGCCCAGCAGATATTGAAACCCTGCATAAAGTTGAAGTATTAACACAAGATTTTATTCTGGTTACTGATAAGTGATTTCAATATCTCTGGGTTTTTGATTAAATTTTCAGTGGAGGTAGGTATGATATTTAATTCAGTATGGGATGCAAATTAAGTGCAATAGGGAGTTAGTTACCTGCAATTTGAGTTGAGGTCAAGTGATAGTTTTTAATTGAGCTTAATTTGGTTTGTATGTGTCAGGATCTTTGAAGTTTTGATAATAGCCAATCGAACTGATGACAGTTTGATAATATAGTTAGTCATTGCTTAGAATATTTTTGAAGATGATAAACCAATTCTACCATGATTAAATGATAAAACAAAACAACTGATATTCATTACATAATTATTTATATAGAATTTTAAAATGTACATGAGTTCACCTTCAATATGTGAACCTCAGGTATGTGAAAGTGCAACCAATCGGACAAATTACTTATTTTAACAAATAAATTGACTTCCAAGTTATTTGTATATGTATACATATAAATGAAAACGTGGGCACCGAAATTTCACCAAGCTCTTCACCTTTAAGTATTGATAGTCACGAACACACCCCGCGTACGATTGTGTATGCATCTCAGTCCTCGTGCTCTCGGCCTAAATCTAATGGACTCAGGAAAGTTAACTAGCCTCCCATGCTTCATTCTAGTCAGGTGTGCAAGTCCAGGTCATTAAGGTAATTCGATATGGTTTCCTCTTGGCTGCGGTGGGGCAAACCAATTCTCGGTTATGAGCAGCAGCCGCCAGACAATACTGCCACTTGCCAGCCCGCACCCAAATCCTCTGGTGTTGGTTTTATCTTTTGTTGTGGCTGAGGACCGCTACCTGCATTTGTGGCACGGGTCCTTTGTGCGTTACTAATGGTGACAGGCTATTGCTCAGTTGTCCCTAAGTCGTGTTGGGACGAAATCTAATGCTCTTGACGCGCGCCCTCATTTGCGGTAGGCTTGTGTGTGAACCGCTGGGGGAGCGAGTTACTCACCCTGCCCCCTTGGCGAGACATTTCTGTCAAGTTAGAAGGTTTATTTTTTTAGTTAGTTTTGTTACCTGTTATTTACGACCTTTTTCGCTTTAGTTTTAGACCATTGAATATCTCAAATGCTGGTGATTCCCATCGGTGTATAGTTACCTTGAGAAAAGCAAGTGGCAGTTACAAAGCTGCATTTCAGCGGCTCTGAGGCCGCCCATGTGCCTAATTTCTAGTCAGGCACAAGAGTTGTGTTAGGAGAAGTTGTGCTCCCACGTGATTTCCTGTGAGGGTTCTTGATTTTAACTTTGGTCAAGTTTAATCAGAATGAAAGTTTGTAGGTAGGAAGCTGCATGCATTTACTTGGCAGAATGTAAAAAATTGCAGGACCAGTCGATTGTTGAAGGTTATTTTGGTGATGCAGACTTATCAACCATTTACGTTCTCGCTATCTACTGTTTGTCATGAAGTGTTGAGATTTACGTATCGTGCAGGTGTAGAATTATCTATACTGTAATTCATTTTCTGTCTTTGAACGATAACTTTTATATCGTCTTCCGTTATTGTAGCACCCAGCTGCGCTAACTTTGTATGACAAATGAATAAATGATGAATGGGTTGCAGGATGTTACGGCTTGGTCGGAATTACAACCTTTCTAGGGCTTGAAAACGTTCTTTTTGTGGAGGTAAATGCGCTGTGCAAAATGAAAGCAAATACTGTCTGCTAGGCGCATTTTTTTTAACGAGGGAATTTAACCGGGAATTTATTAGATATTGATTCTATCTCATTAACATCAATGATGATATCGCTTCTTGAGTCGATATGAAATTGTACCTGTAAATGATGAGTGTGCATTGTTGCTTTTTTGAATGGTAATGCAAGGTAAAATTTAGTATAGGTGAATTCATAACTGCACGGGAAAATCCCTTGAGCTTGTCAAGAATTTTTATCTTATTGTGTCACGCCTAAAAAACGTGAAAAATACATTGGTTCGCAGCTGCTAACGATTGTCTAGCTAGAGCGGCGCGTAGCCTTATTTGCCGTGGTTCATATAATGTATCGTGACGTCGGATAATAAAGCTTGTCTGAAACGTCACGTTTGCCAAAAATTGTCCGGCTAGATCGCGTGGCCTATTTTCTCATGGCTCATTTAATTTTTCGCAACGTCGGACTGTAAAGCTTGCCCCAAAGTTCTCGTTAAGCAAAGGTGGCCTGGCTTAGACCGCGTAGCCAAATTGATCGTGGTTCATTTAACTTTCCGCGGCGTCGGATAGTAGTAAGGCTTGTCCAAAAATATGCCTAACTCTCCCAGCCACCTCTCACCCCCCTGAGATGTGGGTAGTTCGCTATAGCCAGACTTGGCATCGGAGATGAGAACTCAGCCTCTGTCTCTGGCGTTGTGTTGGCCATCATTTTTACCGCTCTCGTTCATGCGAAAGTCATTCCCCTCTTGCTAGGTTTTCTTCTTTATGCCCCGCTTTTGTGATGTACAGTCGATTCACTTGAAGTTTACGAACGCGTAGGTTTAGGCGGCGTTTAAATGTACAGAAGTCTTTCGCGGACGTTCTTTTTACAGTGATGAACTTCCAACTGCTGATGAACTTGACTAGCTTATGTTAATCTCTAGGGATTCGGCGTTGTCTGCGTTGATAATCCCTCTAATGAATTAAATCGCAAATTCACTAGCTTGTGTTAACCAAGAGGTATTTTTGAGAACAAATTCGAAAGAAAATTTCATTCCGTTAATTTTCGAAAAATTTCAAGGTCTGTCTCAGTTGTCACTCAGCTTCGAAAATTGTTGACTGTAAAACTGAATTGATGTTGAGTTTTAATTCTCGTTTTCAGTTGTTCTCGATTAGCCCTTAGGAATTTTTTTATGTATTTAGTTCGTTTCAATGTCATAGCTTTACTTCAGCAAAAAAGTTTATTTCATGACCCTTTTTCTAGTATCTAACACATTGACAACGAAAGGTTAAACTAAAGATAAGTATTCAACTCAAATTTAAATTCAAGAGTTGTTTAAAATTTTATAAATATCAAACATTAACTGAGTCTATTAAATACCATTAATTTTAAAAGATGGTTTAAAGTTTTTCAAACGACCAATCGATGGGTCGTTTTGCATTAGGAAAAACTTAAGCGCGACCCACCGGTGGGTCGTATCGCAGTCTCCGATAATTAAGCATGTGTGAAGATGCGCAAAGTTATGTAGTTCCACGAAATTTTAAGTAACAGAATTGTACAGAAATTCTAATACTGCGGCCAATTTAATTTTCCATCAAATCAAGAGACGTCTTACTTTCTTAACGTTTTCTCTCAGAAATAAAAAGCCCAACTATTCGCGACGTGAAATGAATTGCACGACACGAACGTAGCCGAACGCATCAGTTGGGGCCTTTAAAAACGGTGATGTCGGTTAAGTAATGGTAGCGGGTTCATTATTATGCTGTAGGTTGGACGCCAGCCATTTCTTTGTAGTTGGGTAGTGGCTTACGCTTATTTTGTGTCGTGCTGCTCCGATCTATGGGAGATCGTTATGCTGTGTATCCTGTGTTCGGCTTTGATGGTTTGTTCGCTTCGCTTTTTTGTTTCGTTGATTTAATGGTGTCGTGGCTGGTATATGTATGTCCCTCTAACAGAAACAGCTTTACCGATGCTCAATATTATTCCAAGGATAAGTACAATTTTTTCATGCAAAGCTTTTTACGGTAAAGTCTTCGAGCGCTTCTTTCCGTCTGAGGAGGAATTTTTTGAAACTTTGTGAAAGCTTGGATGGTTTTGTGTTCATCTTGAAATTCTTGAAATTTATTTTCACTGGTCCGGGGACATCTTTGAGTAATGAATCATGAAATTTTTTTCAACTGAACGCAAATTTGTCAATATCCTTCTATTGATTTCACGTTGCCTTTACGTTCTAAGAAGCTTTTAAGTTATCGGCTATCTGTGAAATTTATAGGAGCTTCTTGGGAGCGTCCGTAGATAAAAGCCCGCTTGGAAAGTGAAATAATTTCAGCCTGTCGCCTTCCTATCGGCTTCATGAAGCCTCAAAAGTTCCTGTGAAGTGGCACTGCGATGTCGGGTCTGATAAAACTGCGGCCGCATGGTTAGGTTTAGTAGAGTCATTGAAAAGCAGGTTTTGAGTTCGACGTCGCTCTTGGAATGATAATATGCAGCCCATGTCAGACAAATTAGGGCATAACTGGGTTTGTTTCGCTCTAGGGTTCTTAACCTTCAAACTTAGGCTAGCACTAGGGTTCTTAACCTTTAAACTTAGGCTAGCACTAGGGTTCTTGACCTTAAAACTTACCCTACCTGAGAAGCTTTGTCTAGCCCCCTGCACGCACCCTCTCTCACTCGGTGTACCAAATTTTGGGGAAGTTTCTTTTCCAAAATTTTAGTCACCGCCTGTACTCGAGCCGATGAATAATTTACTTGCAAGTTACAATCATGAAAACCTAGAAATATTACCAGGGACTTATATTTGAAGATCTGGTTACTATTGAATGAAAAAAAAACTACATAGGTGCATGGTATGGCTTTGTATATATCCAGATTCCTCCTTCTTCTCTTTGGAACGTCTTTGTTTTTGTTACGGAGGCTTGAGCTAACATCTAATCTCATCTTTGCCCATATTTTGGATTTTAGATATGCTGATGCTTTATTTTCTAGTTCGGTTGAATTTGTATCGCCTTGGCATACGGTGCATCAATGTTTAGAGCAAAATGGGTGTCGTATTATTTTCATAGTGGGAATTCCCTAGTTTTGTGGAAGATTTTGTCTCGAAAATTTAAAATTATCTTAATCATTTTTCTCCAACGGAGTGAATTGACCTGTTTGAAAAAATATTCGATGAAGAAGACTACTGGCGCATTTTTTCTATTTCTTTTTGTTGCATTTCTAGCTGTGCGCTGGGGAGCAGTACTTCCTCTTTTGTATTCTTTCGTTGAAGTCAAAAGTTTAGCCGATCGTTATGTTTATCAGTTATTTTTTGACATTGTTATTAAGGGACGGATTTTTCTGCTTTGAACGCGTTTTTTACCCGCACTCGAATGATATAAGCGTTCATTACAGGTGCTCTCCTGACGAGATCTTTACTACACGTACATAAAAGTGAGCTATCAAGCTCATGGGTGTTGCAGAATTGACAGTCAAGAGTATATAATATAAAAAATAGTCATAGAAAGTATCCTCGAAAATGGGAATAAAATTAGGCTATGAAGCAGATTTTTACGTTCATAATGAATTGATTACATTTGTACCAGTAATGCTGTGGATTCCTGGATGACTAAGGGCGATGAATGCTTCACATAGATCACAAAGCGATCTATATATATTTCGCGGGAGAAACGACTCCCAGTATTGAATTGTTATACCGATAACACGCTCGTTTTGACTCGGAAAAATGTGTGGCGAGTGGATAGCGCGTTTGACAACAGCTGATTAGACTGCTAAAGAATCCTCGCTCATCAACGAATGTATGTGATCCAAATTCCGAATTAGAGATAGGTATTCGCATGTTTGGACAAAACCTGGTATCTCAGTGCATTGCTTTGTTAGTTCAACAAAGAATTCAATAGAATCAAGTTGGTATTTCATCGTGTGCGGAAACTTTTGAATTATATCGTTCTGCGCGCTAAATGTTACTGTATGCACACAGATGATCATTTGCTTCACGATTTGAGGTATCGAGTTGAGATCAGTAACGCTTATTTAATCACTCAGTTCAGTAGAGAGCAACGTTCACTCCCATGCTTAAGTGTCAGTAAATTTTAGTCTACATTTTCGTGTTTTATCGTAAATCTCATAAATCGAACAGTTATTTGCATTCTGGTTTGCTCTTCGAAGTAATTGTTCATTTGGCGTAGTTCCCATGTTTTTGATACTGAAAGCTAAGCAACTGTGCATTTAAAGTTTACTTAAACCGTGTTTTTTTGTTGCAACTGCTTGATTTTGGTTGCAATTGTCGCAGAAGTTGTATATTTTCTAGTGTCGCGTAACATTTGGTTATGTATAATAAGAGGCTGTGTAAATGTTTTTATCTTTTGAAATTTTGACCGTGTGATCTGTCGGGTAGTACACTGACTTTATTTGGTGCACGCTTCTGTTGAACTATTCTCATTTTCGTTTTTCAGGATTTTATACTTTCTACTGAATTGCTTTTGACATCTTTTTCTAACATGCCGGCCTCCCGTTTTCTTTCGAAGTATAAATTAAGCCGTCAAACATTAAAATTTGCTTCCATGTTACGTTGATTTCTCCTGAACTTGAAAAAATTAAAAACTTCTCAAAAATCAATTCGGTATCTTCGATCAACTTCCGTGGATTGTGCGCCCCCGCTCGCTGTAGTTGTTTACGTGACATGCAGGCCGTGTAAACAGGTCCTGATTTGTTTGAGGCACGCATGTCGATGAGATATGCTCGACCATCAGCACAGATGCCGTTGTTTTCTTATGTTAGTTACAGCCTATTGTCAAATATTATGGAATAGATGGAGTTTTCTTTCGTTTGTCTGGGGAGCTTAGTGTTCTTCGGGGCATATCCGTGAAAGGTTGGTCTCAACATCAAAGGGTTTTCCTGATAGTGTCTGTCCGCGTCAGAAGGCTTGAAAATTGGACTTATAAGTGACATTCTTCTTAGCTACTGACGTGGACAGTAAAGCTTGTTGCTGGAGTTTGATGTGGGTTTGGTTGTTCAAGGGATTTTCCCCTCACGAGTTTGGTTTTTAAGCGAAGCCCATCTCAGAGTGTTGCCTAGCTTGTCTTCATGACGTGAAATGTACTTATGTATGTACTCTGTAGCGTCGCATAGCTTGTCTATTGTATAACCCACCTGCAACCTTATGAGTGTCCTCACTCATAAGTTTCCTGGTTGGCTTTCTCGAAAAAAAAATTTACTTCGCCCGTATACTCGAAGCAAACGATACTCTTGTAGTTATTTATCATGGTACTATGTCTTTGCAATGGATGATAATAGGAACGATGGACCTAGCGTTCTTGGACTTTAGTAAGATTAAAGTTTCACTAATTATGAATTTATTAACACTGACCTTTTAGTATGTTGTTGCTCTAAATATTGAAATATGGTTCAAATCCTCTTTTTTTAGTTGGCTCTTGGAATTGAAATGATGGCCGTATTTCAGTAGGGACGGGACCTCGAGGCACAGACAGAATATTTCAGTGTTATTTGCATAACATTTGAGGAAAATGAAATTTTCTGAGAATCCATCTATGAAACCTGTTGTAGACCTCAGCAAGGTTCAGGATAGTCCGCGTGTTATCCCTACCGACGATTTTCGATTCTTGCTTACCATCAAGAAGAATAAATATGATAATTCTTTTATCTCCATTGTTACTCACTGCTGGAAATAGAGCAGGATGTGTTAACTATCAATAAATAACTGCAACGACTTATGTCCGAACAGATTTTTTATCCACATTATCGCTCGTCATTGAAACTGAATCCAAGACTCCTTTCCTAAGCCATGGTAGTGTTCTCAATAAAACAGTAGAAGAAAACCCCAAGACTTTCCTCGTTCATGATAGTTGTTGTTCTCAATAAAATAGTTGAAAAAAAAAATAGACTCTCAACTATGGTAGTAGTTTTCAATAAAATAGTCGAAGAGAACCCAAGACTTCGCTGAGCCATGATAGTCCTCAATAAAAGAGTTGAAGAGAACCCAAGACTTGGCTGAGCCATGATAGTTCTCACTAAAAGAGTGGAAGCAAGACGCCCGAGAGGCACGGTAGCTGCCGGCGTTGGAGGGGAGCCGCGAGAGGGGCAGACGGGGCTGGAAGCGGCAAGTGCGGCTGCGCGCCTCCCTCTATTGATTGCTGGCTGCCGGTGACCTGATCCATGCGGGGGGCGGCCCGACCCCTCCTCCGGGTGTGCTGGCAGCTGCGTCGAGCGAGTCCCTCTTGCTCTTGCTTTAACGCCACCTTCGCTGCCATGGCTTAACTACAGTGCAGTTGTCAACTCAAATTTTAATTCCGTATTCGGTTCAAGTTTTAATTCAGTATTCCACTTAAATTTAAAATAAAAAAATTGTTGGACATTTTATAAATACCAAACATCAATGGGTTCATTGGATATCATTGATTTTAAATTATAGTTAAAAATTTTTCAATCGACCCATCGTTGGGTCATTTCACAGCAGGAAGAACTTGAGCACGACCCATCGATGGGTCGTATCGGAAGCAACGTGTTAAAATATCGATACATCAACAATTCAACAATTAATTTACCGCAAGCGATACAGATGTATTTTGTTTCTGCACTGTTTTTTAAGAAGAAAACATTATTTTCCTTCGGCAAATATATTTTAGATCTCTGCGTGTAAGTTAAAGCGAGGCTCGTATTTAACATTAATTTTCCGTTGAGTGGTGTTTTGTCTTCAATAACACGCTGTGGGTGTTGTGAACACGAAAAAGTTCAGCCGTGATCCTCGGAAATTGGTTCTTTTTTACAATGTAGCAGCCATTGCGTTCAAAGGTTTCCTTGGTTATCGCGCGAATTTAGGAGAAAGTATTTCTGTGCTCTTTGAAGGTTAATTTGGACATTTAGTCCTTTCGTGCTCGAACAAAGAAGACTTAATGCTGGTGATAATTCTCACCTTCTCGTTTGGTGCCTTTGTAGAACATCGTTGAGTCTATTATGCTGACGGAATTCTTCATGTATTGGTAAGTAGGATTCCCGAGCTCATATGAGACGTATCTTATTTACAATTACTCTTGACGGAGTACCTTGGAGCAGGCGTGTGAAAAATTATCCAAAATTTTTGTTGAAAAATCAGCAAACCTAGCCTTTTTCTTGAAAAATGGTTAAATTTTTCTATTCCAGTTAGAATGAAACTTACTAATTTATAATGATGCCTTAAAGTCAGCCCACAGTGGTGTCACGCGCTCAAAATTGTGCTTTTGATTGAAGTTTTTTTCTTTGAAGTTTCTGCCACGTTTGTGAGAAAAGTTCTCGTTTCCTCAGTTGATGAGTTGGTCAAATCAAAAGTGATATTGAGAACCTCTCTGCATTCCAGAGCGACTTTGGGTTTACTTTTTCAATTGGTTTGCTTAGGTCTATTTGAATTTTTCACATCACCTTCCGCTGAAGATTTTGATTGAATACTTCTTCAATTTTCCTGGTGTGTACCTGAGCATCGAATAGTTGAATAATTTTTTAGTATTCATAGTGCTCGTGTCATTTTTCTAGTACTCGTATAATTTGTGTACCATCTAATTTTTGTAAACGCAAAGAAGTACTCGTTTTTGTTCTCTACGTATTTTACGTATTTGAAGGCCATTTCTGACTTGTAGATTTGAAGTGCAAGTCTGTGCGTATTCCTTTGTTTAATTCACAGCTGGATGAACCTGGAGCTCGAGTGCGGAAGTTCGTTATGATTTCGACAATTCTTATTCTGAGATTTCTGCATTTGTTTCCACGCGAATAACTGCCTAATTATCTAGCTGTCTGATCGACTGGTTACAGTGTTCGTCTGTAGGTTGACTGGTTAGCCAATTCCTCAACTGGATTATTTGTGTATTATTTACTCTTAGCTGACTCATTTGTATAATATTGCTAGCTCATTTGACGTAGTTGATTGGTGGTTGGCTTAGGGTTGATTGGCTTGGGGTTGGTTGCCTTTTGGCTTGGGGTTGGTTGCCAGTTCAGTAGGAGGTTGGCATATTGTGATGCGGCTAGCCGGGCTACCTGCCAACAGCCCTGTACAGCCGCACGTCTGTGTGCTATATATACGTGTAACACGTGTGCCCGGCGCTCTACTCGCTTGCTGCTGCTTCTTCTTTCTCCCGTCTTCCTTGAGAAGAAGTCTCTCATTTTTCTTTGTCCGCGTCAAAATATTTTTATTCTAAGATGTCTGAAGCGGAATATCATAACTCGGCGCTCGTTGAAATAGAACGTGATCATTCTCTCGCCCTTGCGATAGCACGTTCTCGGTTGTCGGAAAAAAATGTTCATTACTGTTGGAAAAAATTTTGTCTGGTGGTTTTTGACCATAATTTTATGTGAATTAGTATTTTTTAGTAAAAACATGTATTTTCTAGCTTTCTCGTTTGCATTAAAATGGTTTGCGTATTATCAGCGCAGTTTTTTTAACTACTTTAATGTGTTTAGAGTTTGGACCCCAGAAAATTGAACAAGTCAAATACAAATTAATTTCTCGTAATAGTACTTTGTCAACTGTAAGGTGCGTTTAGAGATGTGCCATTTTAATCTCTATGGCCAGCACTGATAACGTTAGAACATGTTTTTGATGCCAGTGTCATCGTGACAAAGCCGAAAATCGTCTGCCTAACGAGTCTTGTAATCTTAGTACTAAATTAAATATTCTGGAATCCATGAGCAGCGTTTAATTTCTTCATCTCTGAAATTGTGAGCAAAATTACAAACGGATGAAAAAAGTCAATGTAGTGTCTTTTTGCGACTTGATTTGACTGCAGTTTTACAATATGCTGAATTTTTCAATCTTTCTGTGATGCGTTACATGTGCTGTAAAATTTGCTGAGTCAGATGGCGCATGGCTGGTCTAATTGCTTGGGGGATTTGCATAAAAATGGTTTCATTTTTGCACCAGATTGGACCGAGCCTGCAATATTGCGAACAATCCATCCTGTGGTTCTGAACATTCATTCATAACATTTATTTTAATTTGTGTTCCTGTGGGACTTGCGCGCTTTGGAGCATCACGTATCCAAGTTACATCTACATTGTTTTTTTACTTTTCAGTTTTGCATCAAATTGGATCGAGCCTGCAATATTGAGAAAAATCCATTCAATTGTTCAGTACATTTTTGTAAAACGTTAGAGCATTTATGCCGCTGTTATTTCTTTGTTTATTTTACTTTTCTTGGTTGAGAATCAAATAATAGCACTGCCGGCATGTGCATGATGACTTCATGTCGACGTAACGCTTTTTACTGTTGCGATTGATCTTTAAATGTAAGCTCATGGTATGCATTCATTTTCATCACACGTTTTTTCCAAATAAGATGTAAATGAGCATAAATCAGCTTTTCCTCACCCATATTCTCTCATAACTTCTGTTGCATAACTTCTAAATAAAATCAAGGCTGTTTTTCCCGTGGTATGAAGCCCCAAACACTCCGAAATTTCGTAACCAAACTTGATAGGAGCAATTCTTGCTGTTCGAAGTTCTCTTGTATGCAGTACAGATCGTGCGAGTTCATTCCTGAAATCCGAGGCGAAAATTCCTAGCATCGCTGGGGTGACAGACTGGGCTGCGTGCGCTGCATGTATTACGAACACGACGTTGTAAGCTCGCTGGTCTAATTTTCTGTTTCAAATGTCAAGTTCATTGTAAACGTCAAGGGGCTGCTCTGCTAAGTGTATTGTTCTACTCTTCTTAAAAGTAAAATTTCACTAAATCAAAGATGGAATTCTCTTTCCCAAATGATAACTATTCACTTCTGTAGATTAACTATGATGAGTACTGATGAGTGCGAGGCATTTCAAGTAACCTCCATGGAGGGTCTTTATCATATCATGCATCCTCAGCTCAGAAATGGTCTTTTTTTTTCATCTTGTACGGCTCATGTTATTCAAGTTCAACAATTCTTTATTTAAATTCAACTCTTTATCCATGGCGTAAAGTGTAACAGCAGCGTTTCACACACAGTCGTGCGAGTGAACTTGCTCGGGTTTAGGAAATGGAACGGAACGTTCACTCACGCATGAGATGACTTTCCAATAAATTTCTTGCGACAATATAATAAAACTCGCATTTTGAGCGACGCTCTCCTTCCAAAGTACTGCTGTAGGAAGTATCTAATACTTGTAAATGAATACCACCGACAGAGAAAGTCCACATTTCTGTGAGCATTATAACGGCATCGCAACAACACCACTCAGGTCGACGTATAACTTCTAGCACACACGACACGACAGGTGTGTGAACCTGTCGTGTCGTGTGTGCCTGAACGCTCTTTTTCTGTTGTAATGCTCGTAGAAATTCTTCCGTAACTGTCGTCTTTCACTGACGGTGGTATTCATTGACATGAATTAGGGATATCCTATTGCGGTACTTCGGAATACGAGCGTCGCTCGAAATGGGAATTTTTTTATTGTCTTCGAGAATTTAATGGGAAGTCTTCATTCTGTGAACAAAAGACTTTCACTTGAAATAACTGAATATACCATATAGTAGGTAGCTTTGTTCTTGAAATACTTTGCGCGCCCAACTAGTTGCTTATTGGTTGGCTGTTACTGAAATTACTACACGCCTGACAATACTTAAACTACTGCGCAGCTCATAATGCTAATGGGATTCGTTAAGTTCATGCAAGCGTTCGGTATGCGAACTATTTTGGAGACCCTATAACTACCTGTTCTTATTTCCGTTGATTTTCATTCCTCCATTCTATTCATGCTCTAGTTCATTATTTGCGGAAATCTAGAGAAGCCAGAGTTTGAATGAAAACATTCAGAAGTTTACGCAACTTTCTCGCCCCTTAAAATGATCTAGGCTTCTCAACAATTTAGCGACCTCTAAGAGTTTCACCGCATGTTGCAAGTTTCATATCAACTTTCGGTTTTTACTAATGCTCCTCTCCATTAGGCAGAGTGAATGGAGCCTCAACTGCAATGTTGACTTCCCGCGCACTCAAACATTTGCTCTCAACACACGCGTCTCTGCTCCGTTTTAGCGCTGCAGCTACGCGCTCAGCTCTTAACTGTAAACTCCCAAGTAAATTTGGCTTCCGAAACTGTCGTGTCTTCTTCTTGATTGGCCGCTTTAGTAATTTTGTTTGGTTAATAGTTAAGTTTTTGGTAATCTTCGATGGTCTTTTGTTATCGCGATGCGAGTCCAAGAAGTCAACGTTTCGTAAACATTTATAATTCAGTGTATATCAGCGTATAGTGAAAATGAGTTTTTGATTATTTTTGCCGTTAAGAATTGCTGGGGAAAAGTTCAGGCATTGTGGGAACCGTAGTCAAATTGACTTCGAATTCAATGAACCGTTTAAAATTTGCGCGTGAATGATGTTGAGTTGTACGGTTTTAATCATGGGAATCAAAATGCTAAAATAACCTCAAAAGAATTTCCTGTGATATTTTCCCGTGATCTTTTAATTTTACAAATTTCACGTGCATTGTATTTTTCCGTGATCTTTTAATGCGGACCAAATTTCACGTGCATAAGTGGTGACCGCATCGTGAACGTTGATTGTGTGACGCATCGTGCGAGGCACCACGCAGGACGTTGCGCACTGCGCCACAGGATCACGAGAATCTAATGACGGTGGGTCGCTCCTACCTGCCTTCACCTCCCTGCGGGCGTGTGTGCATTCGTTCGTTCGTCGGCGTGCCGGCTAGGTGCTATCGTGGCTGTTGCCAGGGGGGCAGGGAGGGGCGTTCGTCCTCTCCCTTGTCTTCAACCTCGCCTCCCCCCATCCGCTCTCACCTCTCGAGATTTCCGACACGTGAACTCTCCTCGAACTTTCTTGTGGCGAGCCGCGGCGATCTCACGTGTTAAAGTACAGAGTGATACATTACAAACTGGTCCTAAGTTGGGAGTTGTAACTTTGTCGTACATCCAGTTTTTGGTTGCGTAAATCTAAGCAGATGCCTTACATGAATGCCATTTTTGTCATCCTGTAGATAAAACACGTGCGCGATCGTACGTGCTTTTCATAGCTCTTTGAATTGAATGCTTTGTTATTTTCGCTCTATCTTAAATATAGTAAATATATCCTTGTAATGGTTATCACGCGATAATGATCAAAATAATTTGACTCTAAAGGTCTAAGGAATTTTATTCTTGAAACGGAATAACCACGAACCTTCATCATTAGAATCGTCGAGAGAATGGGCGAAGAAAGGAGCTATGAGGCTCCAACACACGTATCCTTGATACCGAGTTCCACGAAACAGCATCCTCTTCGTGTGTCTGTGTGTGAAAGTTGGGCTGCGAACACGATCGAGTTGCTAGCGGGCGTGTGTAAAAACTGGTGCAACTCCCACCAACATCTGCGCCTGGTGTGTTCTTGTTCGCTACGATAATGTTGGCTTCGTGGCTTTTTGGGTATGTTTTCCTATTGTTTCTCCCTTTTTTTCAAATGCAAGATTTGTGCCATCGATCAGAAATGAATAGGGACTGTGAAATTAACCATCATCAGCGCATGTGGTTTTTTGAAACACTTTGTTTAACATGCAAACGTGCGGGAGAGAGTGCTGCTTAAATGTGCATCGGTGGAGCGCATCGTCGCTTTTCTGTTGCCATTGTGTTCTCGTGATGAGGTATAATGGCACTAAATGCGGCTATGGAGCGTACATCGCTATGAAAATTACATGCCTGCTAGGGTACTGCAGTGCTGGAGCATGTGAAATGCCCCGTGTCGATAACCTAATTACGTTCTATTGTTTAAGAACTCAGGAGGCCTTGTCTCTAGAAAACATATATATTTATGCGTCTTGATATGTTAACAATACTTTTTTTGACGTAAAACCATCATTTTTTCCCTCCATCTGCCGTCATTAGAAGTTTCGATTTTTACCTGGAAGTTTCTCTTTGAAAATACAAAGTAGTGATGAGGTGAGAGCTTATGTTAAAACCAAATAAATTGTAATCGAATAGGTATACAAGTGTTGCCTTTTAAAATGATGCAGCAACTCTCATCTACATTATTTCTGTTATCCTCCTAACTCGCAATGTGGGATTGTTTGTGGGACTTGCGCACCTTGGAGCGTCACGTATCCAAGATTCTCGTAGCTACCTCCGTTTCGAGAGCTCCATCATCCCTCTATAGCAGGAACCTCCGCATTATGGGCCATAAAGAACTGCAGTGTCCCGCCGCCGCCTGCACTTCGAGGCCATAAAAGCGACTTTCTCCTCACTCGATCTCCTGAAGTTACGAATGCTCTGTTTCTATGCTGCCGCCAGTCCTTGGTATTAGATGGGGCGGTTGCGACACAACGCTACTTTTATATCCACTTCATTTTATTGGGGTCGTGATACTTACTGGCGGTATTAGGCACTACGTGCTTCAAGGCTCCGCTTAGCTCTAAGTCTACCGCTACTGTTATTTTTTTTTTTTGTGGTTTCGTAGTGAACTATTGACCTCAATGTATGCATACTTGGAACTTATTAGGCGTTGAAACTTCATCTAAGGCTTTTCTTCTAAACCACCTACGTTTCTAGTACTTGAGCAGGACAGTTTGCAAAGTGTAACGTACAGTCATATCATCGTGTGTTTACATTGCAGTAAGCTGTCAATGCTTAAGGTTTCACGAAGGCGATTTTAAAGCATATTATGAGTGGACCGCAGTGTACATTACCATAGAAAAATGGGAAATCAAATGGGGAACCTGTACTAATGGGTGCCCACAACCGCATTATGAGGATTGGCGTTCCACTGGGACTGCTGAGATTCTTTGAGCTTCACATTCTCAGCATCACTGATGGCGCTTGTTCCCTACGCGTCTTGAGGAATTAACGCTCCTCAGTCGTCTTCGGAATAGCTTCTTGCCGAAGTGGCTGCTTTCGTGGGAGTTTTATCCATTAGAGAAGCTCAATTTTTCCTATTTCCCATTTTTAATATGGAACGCCTTATTTTTTCTTATTTTTTCCTCAGGGGATACAACTATTGTATCAATGGGAATTAGCACTTCCAGAGGGAATATGCGAGGTCCTTAGCTGAAGGTTAGGTAGGCCTTCCTTTTATTAATTAAAATAGAAAGGGTTTTTGTTTGTTATGTTACGGACCATCTTTATTTCGGTTCACTGCTGCCCTGTCTCTCAGCACCCACAACTTTCTTGTTCAACTTATATCTTGTTTCATAAACTTCTTTCTCAACTTCATGTGCGCTGTAAATCACCACCTCAATGTATCCTTGTATACCAAACGTCGGATGAAACTGTTTCAATCGAGCTGTTTCAATCGAGCTGTTTCATTTTGACGTTAGCGCTCTCATTTACGTTCAAGTATTAATAATGTCAACGCTCGTGCCACACAGAAATTCACGCGTGCCGAAGCTACTAGGGAACTACCACTTGAGAGCTAATCGTGAAGTCGTTCATGCCAGGTGCCAAAAATGACTGACACGCGTGAGAGGAAATGCCCTCATTCCATAGGTTTCAGTGCTAGCTGAGGTGTTGCTGTTGCAGAAAAACTGATGGGTTTCACCTAAATTTTACTCGAATTACTGTAGTTTTGGGCCTTGAAGTAAGAATGGTTGCAGCCCCACGTCCCTTGCTATGTTCATGACTTTTTTTTCATTCTTGCGATAGAACATTTATTGCGAGTGTTAGAAAATGTCTTCGGAAACGATTGAATGGTATGATAAAAACCTGGTAAACTTTCTATTTTCCTGAAGCACGGTCACCGTGCCTTCATATTTCGTTTTGTATTGTATGATATTGCATTTTTACCACCGTGTTCGCTGTGCTTTAGTTATCTCGGTGTGAGCGCTGTGTGTGTTCAAAATTCTTGAGCCTGCCCTACTGATGGCAGTGTCCATTTAGTTGTATTTGCTTGGTGCCCTGCGCCGTTATCGCTGAGAGCGGTCGTGGGCTCTGTGTTGGCAGCGAGTTGACAGGCGGGGGCCTCTGCCTCATGTCGAGCCAGCCAAAGAATTAAGAGGACCGCAAATGCTGCTTACCTTTTTGTGTTTCCCCGGGCTGCCGCTATTATTATTATTGATATCATTACTGTTAATTCTTTTATATCTGATGCTGCGATAACTGCTATTACTGTTGCAATTTACTGCTATTGCTGCTGCTGCTACAGAGAACTAAATGCCCACCTGCACCGCCGCAATCGAGATGAGTCATTCGTTCCTGCATTTAATCTGTGTCAAAACAGCGGCGAGTCCGACTTGTTACTCATGAGTAGTTTTATCAGTCTTTTTTTGCTGAGAGTACTGCCTTTCGTTTGTGTCGTTACATTTCCTTTTTATACTGATTCTCTTTGCAGCGGTAATGAAAATATTGCCGGAAAAATTGTTGCCGCAATGAAATTTGAATCTGTTGTTCGTGAAAATTCAACTTATCGTGAGGAAATGATATCACAAATTTACCTGAAACTTCCTGGCTAATAATAAATAATAATGCACAGTTACTGATAGGTTGGTGCGTGACGCTCTTAAAGGATGTCATTGTCTGTGACGCTCTTAAAGGATGCTTAATGACCGTATCTGGGATACGAGTTTCACTAGTGCACAAGTACGAGAATATTTTAATCGGTGATACTATTAGGGTGGATGTATTTGTTTGTCATCCGCATCTGTAAGATTTATTCCAGCAAAATATTGAATTCTGTCATTTTTTCCGGGCCGTGTACACTAGTTTAAAAATATGAGAATATAATTTCTAGCGTCCATATTGTACTGGCCGGTACAACGACCACCAAACGTAGCCATTGTGAACTAGAGCCGAGGGGCTGGTTCCCGCGGTATTTGGCAGCGAGCTCGGCATTTCACTATCATTTTTATCATACATCGCTGCCGGCTACAGCTATACCTACATAGCACAGCTACCGACGGCGCTGTGCCCCAGCGCGTGCCCAACTCGTAGGTGTTCATAGGTGATTGTTCTCAGGCCATGCGCTCGGCATTGCTTGTACCTGGTTTTGAATGTTTAGTGTAATGCAAAAATTGCATTGCGTTCCTTCTTGTGAGTTTTGTGTGTACGCAGTTCATCGATTAATGTCAGAAGTTTGGCGACCGCTACATAATGAGCCTGTAACGCGTGAAGTTCGTGAATTTTATTGTACAAGATGTCCGTATTATCTAGCTTCCCTATTCGAGTGTTGAAATGAGCGCTTTGTGGGGTGCCAGTGCAGTCCTAAAAATATAGTATTTCCTGATAACCGCATGGTTGTTTTTACGTGTGTTGTGCAGCGACGTATTAATACTCTTCTTAAAGTGAGCTTTTAACGTTCAAAATATGGCCTGTAATGTCTAAAGCTGTGCTTGTAGTCCTGCATCTCTTAATCCTTGAGCGCCTTTGTATATATGCTACCAAGTTGCTAGACGTTATAATGTCAGAAGCTAAGCTAGTATTCCTTCATCTCTCTTCTTGAGCGCCTTTGTATACAGGCTACCAATTTGTTGAACGATGTGAAACCTAAAACCGCGCTAGTATTCCTTCATTTTCAGCCACTTTGTGTACAGGCTACCATTTTGCTGGACGTTGAGTTTAATTTCCATTAAGCTGTTACCTGTGTTCGTGAGACGAAAACTGCTTGAGCGTGAGAACTTGGAGGATGTAAATGTGAGTGGATCGTTCTGTACTTAAAGCATTGCGTGCCGCAGCGCAGGGCGGAACCCTGTGCAACCTGAAGCGTTGTAACCTGCGTGCAGCCGTATGTAAACTGCAGCAAGAAAGCAACCGTCAAGTTGGTGCTCCAGCGCCTCGGGACCCGTGTCAGTTGCTGCGACCATCTTTTCTGCTCGGGTTTTTTTCTCCGGTCATTTTTCTGCTGTCCATTTTGCGAGTGTCGCCGGCAGCCAGCGGTTTGTACGTTTAACTCGTTTCTACCGACAGTTGTGTTTTTTTTGTTCTTTCTAGTAGGTTTTGCGAAAAAAAGAGTTTTGCGTCAACGAACTCGCCACGTTTTAAGGTCGTGCTTTCGAGGTTCTCGCCTCCATTGTTGCAATTCGCATGCCGACTTCCCCGTATTATCTAAGTACGTTTTCATGCAGTTGTGCGTGTGGGAGTCCAGCATGAGAAGGTGCGTGCGTGCGCGGTATTCATAGCAAAACCAAGGAGAAGCAGGGAGGGTGCGTGTGCAGGTTGCAAAGACCCCGCCCTGGTTTCCTGTAATTAGTCGTTGCCTGCACTCTCGCTACTTTTGAACCGTCTTCTTTGTGTTGTGTGCACTATATTCTTCTCTTTTGCTGCTGCTGCTGCTGCTGCTGCTGCTGCTGCTGCTGCTGCTTGTCGCCGGTGCATGCATGTGGCAGCCCATGGTTGCACGTGTGGAAGCTGTGATGGAGCAACGCGTGAGCGCATATGTATATATAAGCTCATGTGTAACTGCGCTGTGTTGCTGCTATTCTGATTTGTTATCTTGTTTTCTGGCTATGATTTTTTTTAGGATAGTGCTGTGTTGGACCAAATTATTTTTGTAGTCTACTTTGTGATTGGTTCTAACGAATCATTGGTTGAAATTCAGGCTATATTAATCTTGATCGTGTGATTTATCATGTTGCAATTTGAGTTAATAACGAAACTTTGTCTTGGCCGGGATTGTCTCATTCTGCACGATTCAGCATTCAGTCGAGACAATTGCAAGTCGTTTCCGATCCTTTTTTTCAAACAAGAGTCTTGATAGATTCAAAATTGAAGAACTTCAGCTGCGCGTTTCTTCTTCTTATCGACATCCCCCTTTCCAACTTCGATTGTTATCCAATAAATATCATAAAGTTGCATGAAATCTGATTTGATCTTTCCACGAGACAGCAGGTGCTGGCAGCTTTTGATGAGTTTGCTCGAAAGTTTTTCCATCAGTCGAAGCTCTTTTTCTCGGACGGCGCTGGCGATTTCTTCGGGAAATTTTTACTTCATTGCAATTCTGCGAAATCGTTTTGCCAAGTCAGCGACTCCGAGGTCACTTCTGCTTGCTCGTGTTGAGTGGATTCTACGTACGGATTTGAGAGCATTTTAAATAGGAAATTATTGTTGAGCGGATATTACTGCTTATGAATAAGGGGTGACAAGCCGTTTGAAATCTTACAGCAATTTTGAACGGTTTTATCACTTTCAGTCGTTTTCTCACTGATGTCTTCGCAGAATTCAAGTGGATCTGATGTTGTAATGCTAGTGTTGCTGCCGCCGGAGCAATAAGCAGCAGTTGTTCTAACTGATGTCGTTAGAATTTAATTGGTGCAAGGACAAAGCCGGTTACTGCAACAACGACTCCGCCGGTTGGTGCAGCACCAGGGCCGGTTGGTGCAGCACCAGTGCCGGAATAAGGGCGGGCACCGGAGGGTCGGACGCCGGTCTGTCCGGCGCTGCACCGCTCGATACCCGTGACCTCGCCTCCCCTTCTTTCTCCTCTGTGGTGCATCTGCTGCTGGCTTCGTGCTGGCATTTGTAGTCTCGTCCTTGTATTTATGATCTCGTACTGGCATTGCTAGTCTCGTGCTGGCACATCTTATCTCGTACTGGTATTCCTAGTCTCGGGCTGGCATTTGTAGTTTCATGCTGGCATTTCTAGCATTGTGCTGCCATTCCTAACCTCCAGCTAGCCCTTACTGAACATTCGACTTTGCTGTGATTTCTCGTATCGTCTTCTTTTTCTTGCTATGCAAAATTCCATTGACATGCAGTGCGGCCGTGAGGAGCAGGCCGGTGATATACGTGGCTCTGCAATATTTTGGCAGCTTTAATACTTCTGCTCCTCGTATTATTTGGATGGTGCGTGACTGCTGCCAGCACTCGGCTACAGCTCTTGGTGGTGCTGCTACAACTGTTCCTTGTGCAGCTGTTAGTGCTACAACTGTTTCTGGTGTAGTTACTGTCGCTCTATTGCAATTGTTACTGCTATAACTGTTGTGTTGTACTACTACTTCTGTTTGCTGTGACTGTTATTGCTGTCTCATCACTACCGATCAATAGCAAGGCTTGCTAGTTATCACAAAGTTCAGATGTTGCGTGGAGTCGTGTTTTATTAGTTATTTAGTAAGATTTTCTCAGAGGGTACAGTGCGTTTTCATTAAAGAATTGAAAAGTTAGATGGAATGGGTTAAGCTAAACAACGATGAATTTGCTTCGATGAACATATACGTAGTGTTGATTGAAGCATTTGTTCATCTAGTTCCCTTTTTTTGACATAGAAACTCATCTTGCCGTGTCATATACCGTCTGACGTTGTGCGTTATTATACACTAAACGCTCGAGGTTGCGTATTTTATTATTGCGTAATACGGACAACAAATTATTTGAAGCATACTTAACAACTCTAATTTGTCCACGACTCCACAGAGGCCTCGATTAGTTACTGTTTCAGTTTCCGAGAAAACAATTCGACAGCGTCAGAGACGGAGCCGTGTACAGACTATCTGGTCACAGTTCAGTTCGCGGAACTGATTTCCGTCGCGCCGGCGTCGTATACCAGTTTGTCAGCGCTGCCGGATGACTTGCACAATTTAATTTGTTCCCTGGAACAAGTCCAAACCTCGACGCCATGGACTGCCTCCTGGAACAAGTTTAATTTGTTCCATAGAACAAGTTCAAACTTCGATGCCATGGACTTCCTCGTCTGGTTTTTATCATCACATGGTTTTCGTTAGGTTTTATATCATACTTCTCTTTGTTAGAGTCTCGCTCGTTTGCACGTAGCATTGTCGTAGGAAAGTCAGTAGTTGAGTCTTATTCTGCCCTACGCTTGCATGTTTTCCTTTAAACTTCCTCTTTAAACTTGACAAACATTATACGTTTGAAATGAACGCGTCTGTGTTGATTACTACACATCGTTAAAACATAGCATATATTCACTGCATTTACTAAACGATTTTCCGATCACCAGTTATGGTAATTGATATTTCTTCCGGAATGTAAAATCTCAGCAAAATTGAACTCCCGGAAAAGATTTATAGCCGTCAGTGAGTGCATACGTATGTGCGTGTTGTATTGTGGATTTACGTACGTGTACGTTGTATTGTAGATTTTTGTGATGCCGTGTATGTATCCACGTGAATTACAAACAATCCTCACGCTTTCGTGGCACATTGTTTATAGATCAGTACAGTCACTGTGGTAGGGCTGACTCAGTTTAGGTGAACGGTTTTTTGCTATTTTAATAAGCTTTTTGCGATCTTCTTCAAAATTAGTTTGTTGTTTATAAGTTGATAGCTGTCGCTTTCTCGCTTCTTCTTGGAAAGCATCCTTCGCATTGTTGTTTAGTAAGCGTCAAACTCTGTTTGTCAATGTCTCATTAACCTGGCAAACATTCGTTCATGTTACATTGTGTAATGAAGGCTGTTGGTTGTGTAATTTCTCCATCAATAGAAAAAAGGTAGTGGTTCTTACGGGGAATTTATTTACACTGGCTTTTCACGTCTATCGTGCCTGAATTATGTTATTTATTCTCTAGAGATAAAGGGGCCAAAACATGCCAAGTGTTGCAGCTCGACACTCAAGGACAAGTCGCTGCAAGCCAGCCTCGTAAATCGAATCTGCTTTATTCAGTCGTAGTTTATGAAGTTGATGTTTGGAATATTCTAAAAAGAATTTCTAGGAGTTTTAGTTCTATTCATTGTGCGACTTTTACTCACATTTGCGAACTAAAAAGTGATAAAAAATATAGGTCTGGGGGAGTGGTTATTTGGTATACTAAATGATTGGGTGTGCTACAACAGACATGTTATCATTAACCTTTCTTTTCTCAATAGTGAACAGTTGTTGTGATGGTCTCTGCAAAGTTAACATCTGATCACACTATTTTACCTAGTTGGACGCGGGTTATTTCTCTTAAAAATGGGCTTGCAAATTTACGTTCTGATAATTACTTCTTTTTGCGAGAACTTGATAAATACCGGTCCCTGCTGATCTTCCAGCACATGTCTCCTATCCAACTTTGGTTTCTGTCTGTAATGATGAAGAGTGATGCAATTTATAACAGTCTAGCGATGAAGTAAAGACGGGATGTTCATTGAATTAGCCTGGTCCATTTTAGCTAGACGTGTAAGAGGTACGCTGTGAAAATTTTGACGCGGAAATTGTGTTTCAAATCTCGTATGAGATAGCTGCCAAAATAAGTGTGGATCTGTGCTAACAATAGTCGATGTCGATATGGAGTCCGAATCGACAATGATGCACTCGGATGAAGCGACATTGACCAATGGCGTCGCGACGCTCGAGTCTTTTCTTCTGTTACGAGGCATAGCACTGTAAACAAACAAACCCTGCTTTAGTTAGAAAGTTTACTGACACCGAGTCATTGTTGAATTTCTCCCGCTGTACTGACTGCTCTTTGTTAATTTGTTCTACCGCATACCCTAAGTTGTCTGTTGAAGTTTTGTTTATTGACACAAAATGAGACACCGCTTTGCTTAATGGGTTCTCCATAAGGACAGTTAAGGACGTTGATGCGAAGTTTACAGCCTCAATCATGGCTCATGTTAACAAAGTAACGCATTCTCTTTGGCTTCAAGATTCTAAGGTGTGTTCTTATACTAAGGAATTCTTTTCGAACTGAACGGCTTTAGTGCTCATAGATATTTTGTGCTCTACGACTATGAATAAAAAAAAGACATTCAACGCCCTGCGTTTTATCAGAATACGGATTTTCTCATCGAAACGACCGCTATATGATGCAATATTCTACGTTCAAAATTAAATGGATTTTATTATTTCAAATCAAAACATGATCTCTGAAGTAAAATCTGTATTTTTTTATACGAGAGAAATTGGAAAATGGATGTTTGAAAGCATGATGAAACAGTCATTTACATTTATTTCTTGCATTGGCATAAACATAAGTTTCTAACTATTTCATAAAATAGATTGAATTTTTATGGTTTGTTGCGTGTATATTAGCATAGAATATATCAAAAGTATCTCAAATGCGTTAATAATATTCACAAGTAGAGTGTGAAGGAAGTTACAAGCCTCGATTACATGAGAGGATGACGTGCTT
The DNA here is from genome assembly GCA_014220935.1 of Platorchestia sp. MABIK. Classification (NCBI taxonomy): domain Eukaryota; kingdom Metazoa; phylum Arthropoda; class Malacostraca; order Amphipoda; family Talitridae; genus Platorchestia; species Platorchestia sp. MABIK. The sequence continues at coordinate 128,760 of JACJUY010000985.1, read as the reverse complement.
GAAGTGAAGCTACACTCGCACTTACACACAGACACCTATGCACATACACACACGCATGTGTACTGTACATGTATGCGCGCTCACACAGAGCGACTTGGCTTTGTGTCAGGTACGCGACTCGGCTGTGACGCGCGTGAGCTACAGCGGCAGCGCGCGCGGAGGTAGCGCTCAACTTAATCGCGTGGCCCCCATCCCCTGATTCCTTCAGATTTCTATTTGTTTCTGTCCGGGTTCTACCTGTTCATTGTTTTCGTTTGATTTCTCCTACTGTTTCTCCTATTTGTACCATTCAACTGTTTCCCTCTGATTTCAACCGCTCCCCGTGCTTTCGTTTCTCCTGTTTGCCTCTGGCTGTTCCTGAACTTTTTCATTCACTAACTGACCTTTCGCCAGGTGCGCCACAGTCTCACAAAACTGTGCCGTTTCTTCTTGAGGTTGTAATTCTTTCACTTATACATTGTTTTTTTACACGCCTTTACCCAAATTGTGAGCTCACATGTTGGCTCAGTTTGATTGTAGCATATCTAAGTTAATGCAAATATCGATTTCAGCGCTTGTTTGGTGAAAATTGTGCGCAGATCATTAATTTGCTGTTGCATGTTGTCGTTTTGACTAGTCATTCTTTAGTGCGTTAGTTTCTATGCAATAAAAATTTCAGTAATTCACGAAGGATTATGTATTGGCTTTCTTTTCCCTATTTTTTGCTACTTGTTCATTTGTCTGATCTTCACAGTACTTCGAATCGTTCCGCCTCCTCTTGCCTCTCTTCCGTACTCTGCTTCTGCCTCACTTCTCCCTTCCCTACCTATCATCCCTTCTCCTCTTCCTCCTGCCTCTCCTCCCTTCTCCGCCTCCTCCTGCCTCTCCTCCCTTCGCCTTCCTCTACTTTTACCTCACAAGAACGCTTTCTATTTTGGAGCTGCTTGATAATATCACTGTTGCACTTATTTTCTTTCTTGTCGGACATTTTAAGCTATTCTCATCGATGAGAGATTTTCACTTCAATTTTCAGCATGTCATTTGAGGTGGCACGCTACATCCTTGAATGAAGGCAAGCTTTTGTGTTATTCCAAGCTGTAGTTATTTCCAGTTTTTCGAGTTACTTGATTATGATTATCGTATTTCATCGGTGCATGCTAACCTCATTTGCTGTAGGATTCAGATCATAAATCTTGATAAATGTTTCAGCAGAGGATGAGTGAAAACCCCTTTGACCTTCGTCTTCAGAACTTCTTTGGGAGTAAGGCATTCTTTGCCACAAACCGTGGGAAGTGGAACCGTATTGCAAGGAGCCCATAGTTAGCTCAGACGATGGTGTCTCACATGTGAGCTGACGGCAGTATGGTCAGACGATGGTGTCTCACATGTGAGGTGACGGCAGTGTGGTCAGACGATGGTGTCTCACATGTGAGCTGACGGCAGTATGGTCAGACGATGGTGTCTCACATGTGAGCTGACGGCAGTGTGGTCAAACGATGTCTCACATGTGAGGTGACGGCAGTATGGTCAGACGATGGTGTCTCACATGTGAGCTGACGGCAGTGTGGTCAGACGATGGTGTCTCACATGTGAGGCAGTAGCTGCACATTGGAACAATAATTGTTGGCATACCCGCGGGCTGGCGGCCGTAGCAGCTGTAGCGCGTGCGTGTGGGGAGGTAGCGGCGGTGCGGCCAAGTCGCGGCCGTGGCTCCTGCCAACACGGCCTCTGCTGCTGCTGCCCGTTGCAGACTCAATTCGGCTGCTGTTGCAGACTTGACGCGCCTGCTGTTGCAGACTTGACGCGCCTGCTGTTGCAGACTTGACGCGCCTGCTGTTGCAGACTTGACGCGCCTGCTGTTGCAGACTTGACGCGCCTGCTGTTGCAGACTTGAAGCGCCTGCTGTTGCAGACTTGAAGCGCCTGCTGTTGCAGACTTGAAGCGCCTGCTGTTGCAGACTTGACGCGCCTGCTGTTGCAGACTCAACGCGGCTGCTACAGAGTGCGCAGAGCTGGAGACAACGCTGCATTGAGTCGTTTAAAGAGTTCTCTCTCACGTCGGCTCATGGTTGGGAAATGAGATATTTACTCTTCTTCTTAACGTCATACAGTTTACTGAGTTCCCTTGAATGATTAGACTTTTCCTATTCGTCTTTTACGCCATCGGGCTGGCTGAACTATTCGACATTAACAGTTGAATTTAGCTGTCAAAACACTCTTCGTTTTGACTCGGAACTTTCAATGAGAAACTGGACAAATTTCTAGGAAACTTGTCAGGAAATTTTCCGACGTTCTCGTAGGTATAATAAATTTACCAAAAGTTTGACGACTCGTTCTGAACACCGGGCAAAAATCGCTAGGAAATTTGTTTGAGTAGGCCATTTGTTCCATCATTCTTCAAATGGCCTGCGAAATGACTGTTGTAACTCACAGACTTAACGTAAAAGTTGCGAATTAATTGCTCCTGAATATCTCATTCAAAGACATGTTCAAATCTTTCGCGAACTTTTTCCGTAACGCCATCTACAGTACACATTTTTTATTGCATGCAAATAAACTCAGATAATAGCTATAGAAACAGTTACGATGAATCTGCGTATCTACATTCCGTAAGAATCATTTTAGTTTGCAAGAAGCACAAATGCAAATACTAAACGTAATAAAAAGAGTACCAAAAATTACTTAGGTATCGAGTTCCCTGTAGAATTCAGCAGCAGAAGCAAAAGAGCACGACCACTCACTCCGTGCATATGCGCTATACTCTCCGTCACGTCAGTCAGGATACTCCTATTAGCGTGACTCGGTGGTCCCCATGTGCCTCGTGCATACAGTCTCCGTTCTCTGCGAGGTCTCAATGCAGTGTGCACTAATCTACTTGCGCTTGTTCGTTCTCTACTATCATACTACGGCTACTCTTTTGTTCTGTGAGGCGTAGATTCGTTGGAGCTCATTTTTCATTGCGTTTTAGGGTATATAAAATACGGAATGACTCTTCACTGCGTTTGTTGCTTAGGATCCGCTCATCAGTGGATTGCTTATCATGATTGGCTGGTTTATTTCATGATCATAACGATTTTGAATGGAGTGCGATGCGATCGCCTGCATGTCAGCAGTTGCGACCAACTGTGCACAAACCGTGCAGCAATGCAATTAGCTCAAGCCACTATTAGTAAACGCATTTGAATGCGCGTGCATGTGACAATCACATGAAGAGTGCGAGAGAACTGTCCGTGCGTTGATCCCGTCCCGGTCTCATTGCTATTGGCTGAGTTTGTCTTTTTTTCTCGTTTGATGAGTTTGTTCCCAGTCTGTTCGGGTGATCATTTGAGCGCTGCAAGACTCGTGCATCAAGTGAAGGCAGCTAAAACTAGATACGCAAAAGTGCTGGTTATTTATTTAGTGAGTACTTACTCTTCAATTGTTTGATTAGTATGAACGAAATCAAAAGGGGCCATCTCGTATTTTCTTTCCTGTGACCAAGTCCTCGACGTGATTTAATTTAGCGGACGGGAATGCACGGTAGTGAATAGGCCGATGACTTGAACGTGAAGTGGATTCGTTGAGCTAATTCTGTGTGCTTAAACGGTTTGAAGTTTGAACCATAACGCTTATTGAACACTTGTGACAGTCGTCTTTGTGCGGTGCTGCTACCGCCGTGGCTGTGCACTGCTCTTCAGGCGCGAATTTTGTTGCCTTTGTCGCCGACTTCTACTTTCGAGTATTTTTGAATATCTCAGCTATATGTAAGCCTTCGAGACTGACGGTATTTTCACAAACTACAAAACGCTTCGCTGTTTACATGATTTATCCTCATTTCACGAGCGTAAAATACAGGGTGCAGCAGTCAAGCCTGCATTTTCGAAAAGGCCGTGGAAAATAAACGATTGGAGTTTTTAAAATTTTTATTGATAATATTTTACTGTTACCCATCAATTATGAGTCATCTAATATCTCTAACAAGAACTCGTCTCGCCTACTTCTTAGCGTTCCACAGCCTTCTCGAACATGCAGGAATGACTGGCGCGTCCTGCAGACCAAAGTACAGGCATGAATGAAGTTCTGAGACTTGGATAAACTGGTGGATGTGGGTGTGGCAGTGCCTGCATGGGAATGTTCGATCTGCGAATGAGGGAACGTGAGAACATTATCATGATTGCAGTGTTGCGTGAAATGTCTCTTCACCTCTTCAATCGTATCTAAGATCATTCTTCAACTGTTTTATTTGAGCTGTTTGTTTTTTTAATTTTTTTAGTTTTCTTCGTGAAACTTGATCAATTCCCCCACCCCCAATGAAATAAATGTTTCGTTTTTATTTAAGTTATCAATGCTTGTCGATACAACTGTTTTTAATTTCAAATGTGTTTTTTTTTTCAGCTGTCAATACCTGAATGATATTTTTATTTTTTATTTTACACTTGTTTTTTATTTCATATGTCAATACCTGACTGGCATTTCTATTTTTAATTTCAAATGTGCTTTTTATTTCGGTTGTCAGTACCTGAATTATTTTACTACTTTTAGTTTTACTTTATATGTGCTTGCAGCGTTGCAGACGACCTTCGGTTCTGAGTTTTTCTAATATTTGTTTTCCCCACTTCGTTCCTTTAGCTTAGTCAGTTATTTTATATACAGTATGCCCACTTATTTTAAGTCATAACTTTAGGTTTTAGGTGAAATAAATATTCGCTTACCTATGTTGATTTCGTGTTGCTTTCGTGCTGATTTAGTTGCATAGATTTCTAGTATGTCCTCACTTCTCCTGATTTACGTTTTTATTTTGTAATTTATTTTTAACGACTGAATTTTTCCGTGGGTGTCATGTGCATTCTTAAATCAGAGATACACAATAGGTAGTTTTTTGTCACCTAAATGTCATATTTAGTAATTCGAAATAGACAGTATCATTATCATTCCCATTATTCTAGTGTACATACAGGTAATTCTAAAACATGTATATGTTTGCAATTCAAATGATTCACTAACATGGTTTAGTGTTACATAACCCATCACTAGTACTGGTTACCGAATTCTAACCCATTTTTGGTATTCTACGTAGCTAGCCTTAACCCAGTGTGGTGTTGGTATACTTTATATCTAGTGTACAGAGCATGGAGCAAACTGTGGGTTATAATATCTATTGGAACACGAGTACATGTTCTGCTTTGCACCACAGTCATTTCCTTAGGGATCATGGTTTAGTGTAGGGTGTGGTTTACTGATTGTGAAAGGGCTTTCCATTCTGTGGAGAAACTCATGTTTTCTGTGTTTCACGGAATATTTTCGGATGGAATCAGGGTGGTAATTCAGGGAATAGTTTTGGTTATTCATTAAATAGATTTTTTTAATTTCTATTTATCGTTTACGGCCTGGCAACAGAGTTAAGAACTTCAGCTATATAGCCGCATTTAGGCTTGGTACATCAGTGCTTTGCATATTCTTACGAAGAGATATAACTTTCAAAGGTGTTTACGCAATGGAAGGCTAATAAATAGTGAGGAACACTTGCAGTTTTTTTCGCAATGCAGATTTCAGGATTACACCCAATTTGGTTCCAGTCCTGAAATAAGAAATGAAGTTTTTTAGTGACCCTGATAAAGAATTTTTTCCAAAAAAGGATTTCTTTTGTAGGTGGGAAACTTTTGTAGTACGTATCAATTTCATTTTTTATTGAACGGATAATTATGTTTTTCAGTGGGCACCGATGATACCTGTTTTTGCATAATAGTAAATTTATATTATTGAGCACCATTGTTGAAGTTAGTGAAAACGTGTATCGTAGATATCGTTCTTCAGTTTTGTTGAACGAAATTCATAGTCCTGAATCCACGGATTTTTGTTTTGTTTACATAAATATGATTGTTGTGAAATGATCGTGGGGTGTGTGAATTGCTGTCGGTTTCGGTAACTTGAAAATACTCTCGCAACTTTCAAATGATCAATATTTCGGTCAAGTATTTCAGGAAAAAATTTAATTTACTTAGAATTTCAAAGTTCATTTTGAAGTTTGCTTCTAAAATTGATTTATTAGTGCTAACTTTTTTGTTGTGCTTATTTTGAATTAGTTACGAACGTTTTAGTGCTGAGCTTTTAAAGCAAAATGTATTCCTTAATTCTACCCATTTGTTCCGAGAGATACCCACACGTATTTTATCTACCTGTATGTTGGTTTGTACCTTCAAAGATATGAACCCATTTTATTGTGTTTCTTAGTTTTCGTATTGTGTGTTGGTTCGATTTTAATTCTTTGCTACTGCAAATTCCCTATTTGACCTTTTGCAAAGTAAATTTTGCCCAAAGTAACCCTCAAAGTAAATTTTGAATAATCTTTGAGAAAGAATCACGAATTTTTCAGTTTCATACGTGAAACTGAATATTTTTCCTGTTAAACAACGCCGACAATGATGTCCTGTATTCCATAAAGCATGCGACTCTGGTAGACGACTCACGCTGGAACTTCAGACGTTTCGAGTATGGGGATTTGCAGTAGCAAGTGTGATGTTTATTTTTGCCATCTTGTGAGTGGCTTTAACCTAGCGATTATTTTCCTGATTTTGACGACATGGCTCGATATTCTGCCCACCACAGACGGGGCGTACAAACTCGTACCGTACCGCAACAGATCGTGCAGTGCCGGATGATAACCGCACGTTCAAGGGAGACCCCAAGGTATTGCTACGCGTCCGGGCCGTCGCCCCCACACTACAGTACTACACTTAGTCAAGATTTATTTCCCTACGCCCGGAGAACTTGTGTCGGTGCATTACTCGTTCATGAGCAGCTTAACCAGCCATGAATCCATCAAATGTCTGAGTCAATTTTGAGTTTGTACTTCTTGACATTATGCTGAATTAAAATAAATAAATTATGCAGTGCTGAGGTAGCATGAACGTGAATGAATGACATTAGGGAGTTTCCTTTCATAAAAGCAAAATTAACGGAGGCTAAGATTTTGAATTTTAATTACAAAATTTACTCGAAGTTACCCATCAACCATCACTCCGGATTTTCTGCGTAATTACAGAACTGCTATTTGTAGTCGAAGGAATATAAAGCTGTCTTTAGGGTTAGAGATCCATTAGCGAAATTCATTCAGCTTCAGCTTCAGTTTCATTTATTTAAACCATATCAACACAAAGACTAGGGCTTCAACTCATCGTCCCTTCATCTCAAACGATTCAATCATTAGTCTCGTGAGGGAGCAGCCAATTTCTACTTTCATTCACACCCAAGTTTTTGTCGTAAATTTTGATTTTACATTTGGAACAGCTGTGTTGCACCCACACTTTAGTTCTCTGTGCGTAGGTTCACGTTATTCGTTTTTGTTCCTGTACCTGATGTTTGTTCTGTTAACTCTTAACGTTAATTCGCGTCCATGAGTATAATAATGATGATGAACAATCTCACTGCTTTTGGCACTCGCGTGTCTGAACTGATGAGCTCGCACTGCTACGCTTCACACACACACACTGAGGGACGCGCGGTTCTTCACTTGTCACTGTGTTTCTTCCCATGGCAGGATCGTTCTCAACTTACCGTCTTCGTTCAACTTGGGGACTGCCCATTCTTTGAACTTGTTTGTTTACTTTAATTAACTTAATTGTCTTCGTTATTACTGTGTAGTGTTGTTGTTTTCCTGTTTTATTGTGCTTTTATTACTGTGTAACGTTGAATTTTCCTGTTTTATTGTGCTTTTTTTTTACTGTGTAGTGTTTTCCTGTTTTATTGTGCTCTTGACCGTGTATTTTTGTTGTTCACTTGCAGTAGCTTTTTCCTTCATGTGTCTTTTATGTTATGTCTTTGTATTATTTGCAGAATTGCTTCTTAGTGATTTTTTATGTTGTATTTTGCTTTGTGTGAGCTCCATTTGAATTTTAGACTGTCTTAGTACAGCATGAAAATTGTCGACTGTCTTACTACATCGTGGAAGTACAAGACGTTCACTAAAAAATGACTGGCATCGGTTCAAGAGCACTCACATTTCCTCAGAAAGTATTCCTTCTTGATTAGTCTGCATTACATTGCATCACTATTAGCCTATGAAATGAAATTCAAGTGCTAATAGGTCTGGGTTCAACATGCCACAGACACAATTTTCTTCGATTTTAAATTACATATCTTTATTTCACCGCTGTGTGATAATCATTTTTTCTCGTGTGCCTCATACGAGAGCCGTCACTAGACGTCATGTTGAACAATAATTCTTGTGCTGCCTGCGAGTGAAATTCAAGTTTTCCCATGACTACAACAGTGTCGGGGCGACTCGTTGTCCCTACGCTGTATCCGAGTGTCGCCCGCTGGATTTGATTGCGATCTCGCGCCGGGGCCACAAGGCAGAGAAGCGACGGTGAATAGCGATCCTTCTTCCCTCATGCGGAATTCTAAGCCTGTTATCCGTGGTGTTGAATTCGGTGTCCCGTGCTCTGCTTAATTGGATCCGTGTGTACCTGTTGTGATGCCAGAACGCACCCTGATCGCTTCCAGTTGAGACTCGGTTGTTCCCACTAGCGTTATTTAGGTTTTGGGAGGATTTATTGTGGTTATGTTTTTGAGCAAGACTGAGATTAACTGCATTCCTGTTGAATAAAAGGAAGTCCATAGTGTTGCGAAGTAGACACCTGCGTAGTAACTATGCATTTCCAAATTCAGCAAATTCAGTATTTATGAATTTGATAAGACTCGTGCGCAACTGGATGTCAATTAAAATATTATCCAACCAACTACGAAATGAGACCACGAAACAGAAAAAATGCTTGAAATAATTTTTAAGCGTAGACACGATTTGCGTGTTCAGGCAGACCATCATGTACTACTTGAGTCATCAGTTGATGGTAGTGGATATTTAGAAATCATTCGACAACTCGCCAAACCAAGTAAATTGAATGCAGATCCGTTCAACGCGCGAGTATTACACGCATTGCCAAACATCGAAAAGGAATCTCTTCATTTTTTCATTCATGTTGAAAAACGTAAAGACAAAAGAGTTCTAGGGAAAAACAATCGCGCTAGTTGTTATTGAAAGGTAAGTTGAATAACGCGCCAAAATTCTTCCATGTATATTCTACATATATATATCATCTTTTTGCCGTTGATCACTTCGTGTCGTTTGTCTCCTCAACGCGCGTTGGAAGTTCATTCGCAGTGCAGGGCAGACATTCTCGAGTCACACTGGGAACAACTGCGTTAACTTTAGTGTTTTTTGCTGCGTGTGTGCTTCAGAGGAACACGACAGCCATGCGCTTTCAAAAACTCCAGATTTTTTGTTTTGACGAACTCTGTGCATATCACTGATGGTTGCTGTTGCGCCGTTCCGCTTGCATGCATTGCACCATGACCAGATACTGCGCCTTGGAAATACGATATGTGTTCAAAATAGCTTCGAAGTGATCGGTCTCTGACATTTTTGGAGCTGGTTGTGGCCACGCGTCCGTTGTAACGATCAATCCTTCGGATTCTACTATATCACTGACATGTAAAATTGGCGTGCGTTAGAAATTTATTTATTGCAATGGAAAAGTAACGATGGGGGACTCGTGTCTAATTCAATAGTAAAATATGATTTTTTAACTTTTCCCTTAAAATTTCAAATGAGATATTTATCTATAGAATTCGCGTTCCTCGATAATTTATTTATTGCTGTGGAAGAGCAATAATGGAAGACTTGTGTGTCGAATTAACCTTTGCACAATGAAAAAAATTAAATATTTACCCCGGAAATGCTCATGTTACTTCTCTGAAATGACCATTCTAACAAAAAATGGTTGAATCATAGTATTTCCGCATCCACCTGCATGCGTGGGTTCACATTTCCATTCGAATACAACCTCTTGCCGTCAAAAAATTGTCACTATAAAGCACTCAATCGAAGAGATGCTAGATTTGAGGGCACGTGTTGACAGGAGAAACATCTGTCTTCGCTGCTTCCCTTATACACGTATGAATGCATCGATGCGCTGATGTAATACCTTACAATTACGCATATATTACGCCTGTGTTGCTAAGTCCTGACGTCAGTGCACGACGTGCGTGTAAGATGTGTGACGCAAATCCCGCCAGGGATACAAAACATCTCGCATAACAACGCTTATCATTGATGGATTGCTGCTATTGTAGTATATTTGCCATTTTCCAGGCATCTAAATTGTAATGTAATTAAATAATTTCATGCGTTAGACAACACGTATGGTGCTATACATACCTTGGTTTCTTTTATTACCTTCCTGTTGCCGCACCGTATCTCAGATACGCTTCTGACGCCTCACAAGGTCGTAAAATTAACCCCTTGCAAAGTTAATGGAGTGGACTTATACTCTATCGCTTGAAGTACTTCACGTTTACCTCAAATATGGACATTGTTACATGCGAGACGTGAACATATTTATTATCGAACTGACAGCCACTACAGCCATGCAGGCCAAATAAGCTACGCGGGTTTTTCACCATAACGGATTTTGTCCTATTGCTAAATTCCATTAGTCATCCACCTTCCGGAACGTGAAAGGTCACATGTTGAATTTTCCCCAACGTCACAGCTACACTGATTACCTTCTACAACGCTCGGATCCCTGGTGTTGCCTGTCTCCGGTCCGCCGTACCTGGCGATCGTTTTGAGACCACTACCAATCCTGCACTTTGGTCGGATAATTTTGCTTCTACATGCGAGACAGCTTTCCTGTCTTGTCCTATGACGTCAAACTCGAAACTTTTCATCGTATTTCCGCTGCTGTGGCCTCATTCTTGCCGTTGAAATATAGCCTTTGTCTTTTGATGAAACTTTTGAGGCTTCAAGGACACTTTCATGTCCAATCTACTTCGTAAGTTTCTCAATGATCAAATATTTATTGGTCAATTCAGTTGCTACGGCCCCTCAAGAGCCATGCTAAATGGTCTATTCTCTTTGTACGGTATCTCGTTATAGTAAAATCTTGTTAGTTACCGGTCGTTTCCTAGGTTGACGCCGATGAGTTGATTGGAAAATTGTACATCAATTTTTAGAGGCATGTCAAGGCTGCTATCATGCCGCCACTTCGCTCGTTTACGCCTGAAACTTGCAGCGCAACATCTGAACTAAGTGGCCAAGGTGTTGCGTTGCGACGCGCGCCGAAGTGCTCCTTCAGGTCAGTCGGTTTTCTGCGCGCGTCTTCTCCCGTCGCAGAAAATTTCTGTGCATTCTTATTAGGAAAACAAAACGTGACGTTTGACTGGCATCTAACTTCTATTGACAACCCCTTGTTTTCAACGAGCCTCTGCTGTTTGACAACTACACATGTGACCGCACTGTACCACTCCCTTCAAATATTTCAGTGTTTCTTGTGTGGTATATTTACGCCCCGGTCCGCAGTAAATTGTGACCTGATTGTTATTTTTGTGTGTTCACAGACCACTTCCTTAGTTTGTTTTGCTTTTTGCGTTTTTTCCACTTTGAAGCGACGCCACGCTATTTTTTGACATGTAATTTCTTCAGCATTGTTTCTCGTGCGTGTTGAATGTATCTTGGCTGTAGTATTTAATTCAGACTTAGCTTGTTCTTCCACAATGAACTCCGGCTTGTTTGCTGCAAATATCTGTTAACTTTATTGAAGTTTTTTAACCATCAAGTTAGCTGGAAGCAACATTGCTTGTGGTCTGTTGTGTTTCTGTTTAATTTTAAGATCCTTTACTTGAAGTGTGTTTTTTACGTTGAGCAAGCATTTTGCAAATGTGTTTCATTAATCTAGGATTACCTTGAACCTTCAGTGGTTTTATCAACGAAAATCAATCAATTCTCATTTTTCAATCATGGTATTCTGTCCATTAGCTCCTCCCTATCCTTTAAATTACTTCGTAGTTAAGCAGAAAAATGTAAAAACTAAATAGCCATTCATATTTTCATCTACTTCTTTACACGTCATTAATGGTGTATTTTGAACAGTTTTTTCAATGCATGACATTTTACATTTAAAAAACACTTTCTTGTTTCGTGCTTCGACGTCTCAATTCTCTGGAAGTCTCTTTAGATCTATCATTTCTTTAAGCAACAAAAATCTGTTGTCGAAAAGGCCACGTTATTCTCTGACTGGGACTTCGGAAATTCCTGCCTTTATTCTACTCTTGATATTTCTGAGCAAGTTTCCTACAATGTTTGTGTACAACAGTGCGTGTGGCTGTCCAGGCTTTCCCCGTACAAGCAGGGTCAAAACGAATGGTTTTGACTTAATTCTTCGACCGGATTAGGCTGCTCCGTTTTAAAGTAGATATATATTGGTCTTGTTTACTGTTTAAATGAATTTATTCCCTTATAATTATTTCCTCCTTTGGTTTCTTCGTTGTTAAATTTCTTTTTCTAGCTGCTGTCGAACATCCGTTTTACTCCCTTCAATATTAAGCCGTTACTTCTTCTCCACTGTGACTGAAAACTGCGATATTTTGAGGGTGTAAAGGTACTTCTTACTTCAGTTGTGTGAAATGCTCTTGATTACTTGTCTCCGTATTTGAATGTTACGCGTCTACTAACCTTTGGTTGCAGAATGGTTTCTCTTTTAAAATTGCTGCTCATTTTACGTGTGCGTCATCTCGGCCTCTTCTCACTCCCAGCGGTGGGCACTACATTTCCGCTTCTTTTTCAGCGCACGTTAATCGAATTAAGGCTCTTGTAACATCAGCAACTTTTGCTGCTCTTAGTTTTTTCTGTGTTCAACGTACGATGTAGAAATGACTTGCTTGTGAAATGTGCTATCTCCTACCGGTTTTTCCGAGGCCACCTCGATTTCTACTGTTTTAATAATGCTTTATATTGTCGATTCTGGGTCATTTTTGGTTTCGTACTTCAACTCCTGTTTTAATGACCTCTTATACTAATTATGTTGTGTGAGAGAGGCAGTTCGCGGTGTATCTGATAAGCGTAAACCCAGCCTGGGCAACTTTTCACTGTTTTATTCTTAGCACTTGGAGTACTCAAGGCACACCATGTGTCGTTTGAAGACTAATCACGGGAGTTTTATTGGTTCTCATTTATTTTCCTGGTAATATCTTCACATAACTTCTCACATGTCAAATTAGAGGTAATTCTTAGCACTTTGTTATATTTTTCACGCACCTTTGTATCTGCAAATAATTTTCTTTGTTGCTCTATTTCTTCACAACTCATTCATCACTAATTTTCTGATTATTCACTGAATAGAATAATCAAGGAAATTTTTCGGGTCACCCTGTTCATGCTCAAACTCATGTTCATGTCAAAACACGCTAAAGATGAGATCATGGCGGATATCCTGTGAGGTAACACGTCGGCTGCTCACGATACTTTTTCTGAGAAACGCAAGCAGTTGATGACATACCTGATGTCTGCCTACTCACTAGTGTGCACACGTAGTAGTCGCTCACAGTTTCCTCAAATTTGTGTTTCGAAATAAAAAATTTTGGCACCTTTCTCCTTAAATCATGATGTATACTTGTTCGAATGTATGGAATAGTGCGAACATTTCATCTGGAAATTTATTAATCATAACGCCATGAGCGAAAAATTTAAAATTCAAGCCAATTTTCACCAACACGCATGTTAGCATCCCACCATAGAAACAATTGTAAATTTTCAGTCCACTTTATTAAAATATTTATAAATTTTCAATCCACTACAGAAGGAACAACGGTAAATTTTCAGTATCTCCTAAAAATAGACCCACTCTTCCACTCCCCATCACCTCATTCCACCCAGAATATCTTGACTCTCACACTTGAATGTTAAGTGAGTGCTAATATGTCTCGTTTTGACTCTTGGATCTTATTTGAGTGCTAATAATGTTTCGTTATTTTCACGCTGCAGTCGAAGAAGAAAGCGAAGCGGGGAACCCAGGAGAAAGGAGATCTCAATGACCTCAAACAGGAGCTCGAGCTCGACGAGCACAAGATCCCGGTGGAGGAACTCTACCAGCGACTACAGACCAACCCTGACACGGTGGGTACCATTCGGGTCTCGTAAAGGAAAGTCATTTTTCAATGTTTCCTTTGCCAAGTTTCCCTGAAGCTGAAAATTAGTTGTATTGAACTCGAAGACTTTACTTTTCAGTAAAGGTTACTTTTCAGTAAAGGTTACTTTTCAGTAAAGGTTACTTTTCAGTAAAGGTTACTTTTCAGTAAAGGTTTCTTTTCTCGAAGTGGTTGTGCTCACATTACAGCCATTTGGCCAAACCTTGCCACTCTCAAATGCTAGTATATGACTCAGAGCCTTGCATGTTGGAATGACGATGATTAAACAGAGATTATTATAATTACGAAGAAAATTTAAAAGCTGTGTATCTGATGGATTTGAGTTGCTGGAACACCTGTTCAGGTTCTGAAGTTGTCAGACCTTTTGCAGCAGATGTACGGTTATGCTCAGAGGTTGACGCCGGTCGTGCATTTATTTAGCAGTACTTTGGTTAGTTCAAATTTGGTGTTTACTCTGCATTAGTCTGAGTGATTAAAATTATTTTTAGCTTTTGGATTTTGTACATTAGTATTTGATGTAAAGAATATTACGTTATGAGGTGTGAAAGCTTCCCCTATGACTAGATCTGAAACGTAATTACGTTACTGTGGTTCAACCTCATCAAAACTCGATCTTTGTTGTAGGTGAAGTCATTGAATGTTTTCTGCCGTGAATTTAGAGCGCTTCATTAATGTATTCCTTGTTAAGAGAAGAATTGTGATCGTGAGGTGAAAGAGAACACTTGGGATCAGATGTTGGAACAATCGTAATTACTTTAAACTGTCTAGATTCTAGAGATGGATTAGAAACTTCTAGGCGGTAAAACATTGGCTGTGCACGAGCAGCGCCTGTGGCCACAAACGATTGCAGGGGAAATGACTGTTCTATTTTGGGAGATCATCGAATTATTGGCTCTTGTCACTACTCACAGGCTGTGTTCGTACGCGTACGTGTGTGCTCTGTGGGAGTGCACGCGCGCTCACACATTGCAAAAGTAGACACGTGTCTTTGACATCATTTTAAAAAGAGCGAAATAACGCAGAGTATATGTGAGTGGTTGAAAATCCTACTAGTGGCTTTCGAGAAAAAATGCCTTCAGAATTAGCTTCTCTGCCCATATAGTCCTGGTAAAGGAGTTGTCTCAGTGAAAAGAACTTTTAACACACTTATTTCTAGGCTTAGAATAACGGTTTAATTTTTAAGAAAGCTTATTCGTCATTTTTTCATTTCCTTTCGGTATTTAGTATTCAAAGTAATTAGTCGATTTCGAGACATAATGTTGGTTTTCAACAGTATAGCATTCATTCATTGTTCGCCTTAGCTATGTGTTCGATTTTTATTGTTTATTTTAAATTATTTAGACTTTGAAAATTATTTTAAGTTGTCAAAGCTCTAGTTTATTTTATATTTTTTGCCTCTTGCGCATTAGTTAACCTTGTACGACTCAATCGTCCAATAGCGTCTGTCCCTCGACCTTCTGAAGAATTATAGAGTTGAATCGTTATACAATTATAGGAGCTAAATTATGTCATCCTGAAGAGAAGCATCACCGGTTTGAGTCTTGACAATGCCAGCCCGGTGATTCTCGCCTTTAAGAGAATAGATACCGGCGGAGCCAAGGGTAACCGTAATTGCGTCCTGGTGTTAGTTATGAGGCGTTTGAGAAACCAATGTACAATATATGTACCAGGGTTAATCGGAATAAAATAAAACAATGTGTAAGATAAGTAGGCATTTGTAAAATCAGTATACAATATATGTATTAGGGTTGGTCGAAATACAACAAAACAATGTACGAGATATGTTGGCATTTGATAACCATGTGTGCAATATATGCATGAGGGTTGATGGGAATAAGAAAAGACTTGGCTTGCCCTTGAGCGTGACGTTTGCCTGGTGTGGTGCAGGGGCTGAGCAGCGCCGAGGCGCGCCGCCGCTACGAGCGCGATGGCCCCAACGCCCTCACTCCACCCAAGAAGACGCCTGAGTGGATCAAATTCTGCAAAAATCTCTTCGGAGGCTTCGCTCTGCTCCTCTGGATCGGAGCCATCCTTTGTTTCATCGCCTACAGCATAGAGAGCGCCGCTGAGGAAGAGCCCAGCAATGATAACGTAAGTTTCTTTCTTACAGTGCCTTCATTTTTAGTCGAGATAGCAGGAAGTTGTAGAAAGATAATAAGCCAGGGAGATCACGCATTATTCTTTCTTCCCATGGGTTAATTTCATTTAATAGTGATAATAATGTTAATATTAATATTATTTAATGAAGTCAATCTAACACAACGGTTTTATACAATACAGAGACATGTAATGTCAGAAGACAATGTGATCACACATATTTCACACGTAATGTGTAGTTCAATGTGAGACATGACATTTTTTGACGAGAAAGTGGAAAGTTGTGAGAAGGTAATTTGCCAGGGAGCCGTAGCTGGTAGAAGTGCTAGCGCTAGTTTTGCTGAACTCTTATTGAAAATTCTTGTCCTATGGCCGTTCATGTCCTAAATTTTTCAAATTTTCCGATGGATTTGCTTGATTGCATATTTTTGTTGAGCCGTTGTGTAGGAAATTATTAAGCAAAACAGGAAGTAAAATATCTGTTGAAAATAAACATTTGAAAGTTCGAAAAGTCTGATTTTAGCAGAATCATTGCATTAAATCCAAATTTAGTTTGTTGCTTTAGAATTTTAATTTTTCCCAGGACATGTAATATTACTCAAAAGAAGGAAA
Organism: Platorchestia sp. MABIK; assembly: GCA_014220935.1. Taxonomy (NCBI): domain Eukaryota; kingdom Metazoa; phylum Arthropoda; class Malacostraca; order Amphipoda; family Talitridae; genus Platorchestia; species Platorchestia sp. MABIK. The sequence goes on along the minus strand of JACJUY010000985.1, from coordinate 112,111 downwards.
ATCTAAGAGCATATTGAGCATTTAACATTTACCTTCACAAAAGGAGATGGAACAACGTGTGTCTCGCGTTGCCTCTCTGTAGAACAGCGCTCACTAGTCGTAATAAATATTCCTAGTTATCGGACGCGTTTGCTCAATACTCGTAATGTTACCGAATACTGTTAACTTATATTTTTGATTCTTCAGTGCCTCCGATTCGTGGGAAACTTACTCTCTTTAACTCTTTGACGTGTGTGCGAAAGGGTTCTTGAATCTCTTTGAAAGAATTTATGAGCTTTTCTGTTGAAATTTATGGGCTTGTATTTTAACTTTGACCTACTTCGTTGATGAAGTCTACACGATACGCCCTGCTGCTTGTACCGGTGCCGCCGTTCCGTACTCTGTGACCGGAGCGTCTGAATAACCTTTGTTTCACCTCTTCTTATCTGTGCTATTACAGGTGTCAAGGGAGGGGGGCGCTACTCGAGTGTCGCCTCAATATTATGCTCTTATGTGTAGTGCGTCGTGTGCTCTTTTGTTCCTATGACTTGTCGTCCTCTTGAAAAGCTGTTCCGTCCCGTCTTCATTGATAGGAAGTAGTGGTTTGCACCCTTACCCCCTTCTGTAATTTCATTTAAATGGTTGTTAGTATGCATACGAGTATGTAGAACCGTGTTGCTATTATGATAAGGTAATTGGAATGAGGTGCCGGTACTTTAAGCATAGTGCATCTTTGTTTGACTGAAGCCATAGGCCTCAGCGGTTATAGTTTTATTATAGCATAAAGTCCCTCTGTGTCATGCTGCTTACAATGAAAACTTGGAGAGAAAATGCTAGTCCCATAGTCTCACATTTATTCTTTCAATTTTTGTTTTGTTACCTCATCGATTAATAACGTTCCCCACTTAGAAGTGCGTAGATTTATTGGTTCCTCCGGTTGCTTTTTGCGTTGGGTTAACGGTAACATTTTATTCTGTTGTAGTTCGCGGCCAGCCTGGTCTCTATTGCTTATTTCTGAAATGAATTTATGCAGTTATGAACAATGGGTTTAAATATGAAGAATTTTTTTTTAAATTCGTATCTAACTTAATTTTTGTGGACCTCTTGTCTCATCAATACCCTTCATTTTGTGTTGCTTTTGCCCTCGTTTTCAATTCCGAACTATTAATCTTTCTATCGCACGTTCTTTCTGACAGTTTTTTCGTAATTTTTGGTTGTTTTTCTTCCTCTGCCCAATTACTTTTTGTATTTTTGTTGTTTAATTATGTTTGTTTTCTCGTTTTATTGTTCACTATAATTGATGACGTGAATTTTCTTTTCACCGACAACCGTAGGCATTCCGTAAACTGACCCTTGAAAGCTATTCTTGCTGTTTTCGCAGCTCTACCTAGGCATTGTGCTGACGGCGGTGGTCATTATCACGGGTATCTTCTCTTATTACCAAGAAGCGAAATCCTCCAAAATTATGGAGTCGTTCGCTAATATGGTGCCCCAGGTAACCTGGATACTGAAACTGCCCTGCAGCTTCGTTGTTGTTTAGAGTAGATCGCGAGCAGTGGTTCTCCACTTTCTAGGTCTGCCCATAACGCAAGCGGCCATGACTGTTGTAGCGTTAAGGCTACAACAAGAGTACTTCGATTCAATTCACTAGATCTTAAAAGTGAGCGAATCTTTAAAAGAAGGATATTTTTTTGAAGTCATGTGCAGAAAACGATACGGGTTAATAATGCCCTGGAAAGTGTAAGAACGACTGCCACATAGTTCATAGAAGTCGTGTTGATTACGCGTTCCCTGGGCTCGAAGCATATCGCCCTCACGGAAGACTCGTGAAGTGGTTGCAAGCTTGCCACGTGATGCATAGTTAAATATTATCCATTTTTGATTGCTTTTAAAAAACTTGGCTCGTAAACTCATTTATTTGTGCTGTGTATATCACTTTGAGCGATGTTTTTAATGAAGTCGATTCTTTCAAAATTTGACGCTTAGTCTCAAAATAGTTGACTGAATAATTTAACCATAACGTGCTACTCATTGAATTCAGTTGCGTTATGGAACAAATGTATATCTGGTAACTATGCAACAAGTGCAAATCAAGCGACCATTTTCAGTTGTCCTTGAACTTTCGAAGAATGAACTCGCAATCATCGGTAAGTTCCTTACGTCAATTTGAGTAGCGTAGATGGAGAGATCCTGTTGTTCGTCTCGGGGCGCAACTTATGTACAGTTTGTGTGGCACCAGCAATGAAATCTGTCTGGCCCATTGAATCTAATGTACATACATGTGCTTTATAAGTGTCCGCACTGGAAGCAACACTCTGTGTATGACTATTCGACAGCACAGTATGTAACTGTTAAATTCGGTACCATCCACGTACTACTTCATGTCATCCAAACCCTAACTGTTCCGGTGTCAGGTGTTGGAGTTTGAGAGGTTGCAAATGCTATTGCTCGCAATTATTGTATTATTATTATTATTATTGTATTATTAACATGAAAAATATCTTTATTATAGTACTCTGAAGTCTAAACTATCAATGCCAGTTGCAATAATTGAAAACCCAGCAAAATAAGCCCGCTGTCTTGTCGGGTGTTGTTTCCGATTTCTTGAATATTGTGCATCAAAATGCATTTTAGATTTCGAACACGTTTCATGTAGCTGCTGACTGAGTCAAAGTCATACATTGAGAGTGAGACTAGTCTCACTGAGAAGAAATAGCGATTTTAAAATCACGCACTATCAACAACCCAGTTTCTCTTTTAGAAAAGCAACTGTTTAACTCATTCCAGACGAGTATTGCAGGATATTTTTGAACGAACTCAATTACAACAAACATTGCTGAAGTTTACGGCAAACTCCCTCTTAACAGATCAAATGCAAAGTAACTGATATGCGTCGTTAAAGTTGCTTGAAAATAACCTGCAAATCGGAGCCCAGAGTCTCGGTCGAGTTGAATTCTCTCTTTACTGATGTGCTCTGTGTGCCGTCTGTAGAATTACGTCCCGTGTGGGGTACATCGTTCGCTTCTTGATGAAAACATTGTGTGGCTGTGTGGTGGTGAAACCTCATCATGGTTTGTGCTTCGGCTTGTTTAGCTTGTGTGTGACCTAATCTATTACCATCATCAGATGTTGTCAAAGTTGAAGTTATTTTTTATTTTTAAGCCTGCTCTAATCACTAGACGGAGCAAAAAATTGTCTGAATGTACATACGTTCTAGAGATCGTTTCTGTGATACCACTTCTACAACACACCTTGCTCCTTCTATGTAAGTTGAGCTCATTCCCTTACAAAAAAGTATACGTTGAGTAATTAATTTATATTTTTAGCACATGATGACTCCGGTTGTCTCAGAAATAAACTTTCAATTCCCAAATGAAGTGAGTCACTTACTCAAAGTTTCTGTGCAATGAGTTTGATTGTCTCAGTTGGACAGGTACGCCATGAGGAGGTTTTATTGCGCTTCTCTCACTAGATGCTAATAACCATTTTCAGTTCCTACTGTAGCGGTAGAGCTAACTGGCTGAACGTGGTTGCCCTCATACTTCCTTGTAGGTCCTGCACCTCAGGTCGCATTTCAGAGTACAACATGAACGGATGGTCCAACCAGCTGCGTTAGACTGGCTTCTTTTTCGAGCCCAACTCATCAAATGTTCCTTTTTTTGGGAAATTGTATTTAACCGTAAAGTACACCCAGCATTTGGCTCCTCTCCTTTTCTAGACCCACGTTTTATCAAAAAAATGTCCTGAATTTGAAATTTTTCTGCTTTCAATTCAAATTTAGCTGTGAGGACCGCTCATTTTCGTTGTCAAATTTTATTTCAAAAAAGCTAAAATAGAAAATTTCGTGTAGACGAAGGTCCACCAGGTGATCCTGGACCCTATAATTAGAGGCGAACATTTCCCCTCAAACGCTCTAACTTTTCAGAAGGTATCTTATTAAATCCAACTCACGGGTGCTTCGTGAATGGGAAACATTTCCACAAGTTAGCTGCAGGTGTGAAGCTCGTAATTATGATATGCCTCAAAAGTTTCCTGTAGAGTAGAACGCATGCTAGCTTGCCTGGTTTGTGCATTTAATTTAGCCACACGGACATGCTCCTTTTTTTTGTAATTCTCGAGTTTTTGTGGCCGTGTTGATGTGTGAAAACGGCGTGAAAATGTCGTTGCTTGAAAATGCTATTGTGATTAGTTTTCGAAATCGATGTCATTAAATGTTTTGTTTCGACTACTTTACTCCTGAGAAGCTCTCTCGTTCAGCTTCAATGTTCTACCTATAATCACTTGCTGTTCATTCCTAATGCTCAGTGTAAATTTGTGTGCAGTTAACGCGTACCGTCGAACGTATTCCGTAAAACAACTTTATTGATGGTTATTTTGTGTCCATGTTCCTATTTGTGGCAACTGCCTAAGTCCCCCAAATCCTTGTGTCATTCAAGTGTTGTGTCCAGGGAAACTTGGTGTCCTTGACCTGTGAAAAGTGTTACGGCAATCCCCTTTTCTTCCTAATGCCAATGTTACAGTGTTGAGATAATGAATACTCTCCGCTGTGTGCTCTTATCCTCCCTGTGTAAATATAACACACACATAACGTGGCGTCCCTTGTTTTAATATTGGAATTTACTCGAAAACTTTTTTCAGAGACCGAAGCAAGGATCACAAAGCGTCAATTTATAGCGTTCTTTTGTTTGCAGGATGCTGGTCTGCCGCGCTCAGGCACCGCATATGATCTTTATAGAGAGCCTTGTTGAAATATTTGCATGCGCCAAATATTTAGTGTTTTTAATGCCATTTTAAACTTGAGACCTCGCAAACATGCCTAGGAATTTTGTTTACTCGTCTCATGTACTTAGCCCCGTACTTTTTTTTTGTCGAACCGAGTAGTAAAGCGCACCTGAATTTTTTCTTTGAAAACATATGCATTTCGTTAATTTTGAAAAACTTCAAAAGTGTTTTGTAGTGAGTATGTTAACCTTCACGCCTTCCACACCTTCAAGTCCATTGTTTGGTTGCGCCCACAGCACAGCACCGTTTTACATTCTATTAATTATTAACTAATTCAGCAATAGTGACAGTACTTCACATTCAAGTGCTGGGGCTAGATTTACATCGCTTTCATTTATGAGACATCCCATTGCCTCTTCTTTACTCTTGATTCAATGAGTAATAAAGACGTGGCCTTGTGGTGACAGCTTCTATTACTAGCTTGTAGCAGAGCCTGATCATTTTGCTGATTCGCTTCTGGCATTTTCTATGTTTGGGTACGCGGTTTGATTCTCCCTAGATACTGATTGATGAGTGCCGTTATCGATCCAAGTTGTCTAAGTAGTGAGGTGGTATGCTGGGTTTTGTGATTAAACTATGCACTGGCATCGCAAAACGCATTCTTGATTTAGAGCGCTCAATGAATTGGGTGAAAGCCAAGGTATGTACGACGCCGTTGATAGCGTCTACTCTTTTATTCTTTTAACCTGTGCTGTACAAATGTTCAGTGCGTGTCCCCCTTGTGTATGAGGTATGTATATAATTATTGACCGGTGGAGTGCTTTGACCTTACAGTTGTACCTGGGTATCGTATTGACTGCGGTGGTGGTGATCACGGGCATATTCTCATACTATCAAGAGGCTAAGAGCTCGAGGATCATGGAGTCCTTTGCCAACATGGTGCCGCAGGTAACAAGAGTCCAGCATTTCAGTCAGGTCTTGTCCCTTTGTCTTACGTCCACAATTCAAGATGATTTTTTAAACCAGTCAAAATTTGATGATGCGGAGTAGGTATGGGTGCTCCTCAGACTCGCGTGTTGCGTTTTGTAAGGTGTACTCGCTGCAGTTAGTAAAGAGTGGGGGTATCTAGTCGGATGCTAGGAGTTATTTTTAGAACTTCATAGCACAGTGTAGAAGGTGAGAAGTGATGCCCAATTACCATTAAAGAGAACACCTGTTGTGATCGTGAAATCTCAAAGTCAGAATCTGATGCAAGTCAGAATCTCATGATTTGTTTTTCCTAGTGTGTTGAGTCAACTTCATCGTACAGTCAGGCCTCCTTCTCACGAAAGTACTGCTGCTGCTTCGAAAACACAGGAAAGAATTTGATTTAGAATATTGAGTAAAGGTTGCTGAGTGATACTGCATGTCTCTTAAAGTTACGTGAGACCTGTGAAATTTGAAGAGAAGATTTGTAGTTTGTCCTAGCATGAAGTGAAAGTCCCCCAGTATTAGTTGCTCCTTCTAAGGATTTTTTAAATTAGTCTTCCTAGCGTGTTAGCAAATACTTAGGTCAGTTCTGGTACTGTCGTAGAATAATCGAATTGTTTTTTTCCTGACATGGAAATTACATCTCGCAACTCTGACTTTGGAGTCATTTTTACTAGAACGAAGCATTTTATTTACCATGCATGGAAGCTTCGTTTGTTAAATGATAGAAACGATGAGAGAGGGTCTAGTTTACGTTATTTTAATTCATTTATAACTCAATATAGATATGAGGTAAATATAGAAGTGGTGGAAATACGAACGTTGTGTGCGACCAAATTTATTTTTTGAGCAGGTATACCTGTTAATCCTTAGCTGTGGTAATTATAAAAGTAAGTAATTTAGGCTCTTCTCGCTCTCTCAATAGTTACAGTTTTCACTTTGCTGGAAGATGAGTATTGATAAGAATTCTTATACGGAATTGACTCATAGAAAACGTAGCTCTGCTTGTGAGAAAGTATCTTTGATATGAGGTAGGGATAAATATAATGCGTTCTAGAATTTCAGAATCAGGTCGCACGAGATTCCCTTGAAGTTTCCTGTAAATTAATTGTTATGTTATTGGTGAAAGACAGAGTCCCATGAATAATTACCCTGCTACCGTGATCCCCCTTCCAAATTGAGTTAATTTTAGCACTCTGATTTCCCCCAGCGCAAGTATGTACTCAATTTTCATTTGGAGTGTCGAGTACATTTTGTGTTCAAAACCTGATTGTTTACGACCCGTCAAATCCCTGCCATTGCCTATCGCTGATTCACTTGCCATTTCGTTACTCTCTAACGTAACGAAACGAAACGGTGCCTTTGCTTCTGTGCTTTAGCACTGGCGCACGCGCATGTAGATGTACTGTTTGTTGTAGAAATATGTATCTTTTACGCTCTAATCTGCGATTCGAGGATTTCTATTATGCCGCGTAAGTAAGGGACGGTGAGTCGGTATTTGCATAGCAATTAAGAGCTGAGAAGTGCCCTGGTAAGGACGGTGGTAAGTTTTAAGCGACGTTGCTTGCTGGCTATTTATTTTAGGAGATCCGACCAACTGCAGGCGGACCATTCTTGTTGTACCTTGCTCTCACGCACCCGCTGAAGCGACTTGACTTCGGCTAAATTAAACTATTTTAACACATTGAGTGCGGCATGTAAAGCTGAAGTTTAATGTTCAATTCAAATTTTAAGTCTGTTAGTACGCAGTGTTGAAAATATCAAACATTTACTGAATCAACGTTTGATTTAGTTTAAAGTATTTTTAAAAATTGAGTTTGTGACTACTGGTTGGACAGCAGCATAATGATAACTCCCTCAGTGACCAAACAGGGCTCACGTCGCAGTCAAAGTGTTGAAAGGTTAAGTTCATGAAAGTGCACGGCTAAAAATATTCAGAAGTGCTCGCGCCTCCACTGAACAGAGCTCGAATTTGTGCTCGTGTTTGATGGTCATGTCAGTTTTCGTCAATAATACAAATGTAGCTATTCATTCAATAATAGTTATACTAGAAAATATTTCTAGTGAAGGTGGATCAATGATTTTTTTTCCACTTTATATTTAATAATCTTGAATTACATTTTATTCAATTTTAATATTTGAGGATGCGTAAGAATTTATGCATTTTTCTGTTATTCAGCGTTTCGCCTCGAGTTGGTCGAGGTCTTTAAAAATACAGTCGCTCGCTTTAAACTAAAATTGAGGTTTTCCAATGATATCCTTCCATTTCAGACCAATCGTAGTTAAAAAAATAATAAATTTAGTTGATCGTATTTAAGATGGTATTAAATTTAGTCAGTTCAGTTTAGTTTGGTTTACCACAGTACTTAGGCCATAAGGCCTAAATTCGTAAAATAAAACACACTCGCTGAATTGTAAAACTATTTTTGTGTTCCTTTGTTTCTATTGTTCAATGCTAAGTTATTGGACCATTAATCAAATATCAAAGGCTGCCTAATCAGCACTTAAATTACTCCAGCAAGTTCTTGCTTAATTAATTTTGTGCTCAATATAGTAAGTAGGTACGATACTCTATATGATAGAATGAATACTCTTTATTATGGGATGAAACTCTATATTATGGAACGAAAACTCTACATGTTAGAATACTCATTGTAATAACCTTGTACTCTCTACAGCTAGTGTGTGTGATACTCGTTGTAATAGGATAACTACTCTATATTGTGGGATGACTACTCTAGATAATAGGGTGACTACTCTAGATAATAGGATGACTACTCTAGATAATAGGATGACTACTCTAGATAATAGGATGACAACGCTAGATAATAGGATGACTACTCAATGTAATAGGCTGGCACTGAATGTATGAAGTTCTGCAGAAGGTGCACCCATACCTGCACATAACCCTGTTCCTGTTGCACCCAGTACGCGATCGTGCTGCGCGACGGCGAGAAGCAGAACCTGCAAGCCGAGGATCTCAGTATAGGAGATGTTGTCGAGGTCAAGTTCGGAGATCGTGTGCCCGCTGATATCAGAATCATCGAGGCCCGAGGCTTCAAGGTGAGTAGCCTTTGGCTAAGCCTGACCTCTTCTTTCATTGGAGTTCCGTTGTGTTCACTCTTATTCTTGAATTGATTTTTGTTACTTCAGCATTAGTGATATGATCATCAGAGTTCCGTTGTGTTCACTCCTGTCCTAGATGTGGTCGTTGAGGTACGTGTTATTTCAGTATTAATGATGAAAAAGATGCATTTCATCTAATTCACTACGAAGGGGTGTACAGACGTACATAAGTTTATATTTTATTCCAAATTCTATGAATTCTCCAGTATTACGATTGTTAGAACTAATTTTTTAATTGAATCACTTCTATCATATTCATGAGGAAGTTATGAACAGATTTACATAATTTTCAGTTTTTTTCTAAGTTTGAGAATGATTCGTTGTTATAATTTTGGACGCAATTTTGTGAGGTTGATTCACTAAAATTTACTCATAGATTGAAGATTGAAGATCAAGTGAATCCATTAGAGCCAGTGATAAAAATTATTTTTCAAAGAAATACTCCGAGATTCTATGCTGCTGCACAACTACATTGTACTTAAGAAGTTATTCAGTTGGAAAACCTTTAATTTCTAACTGAACGCTCTGCTAAAAAACAATGGTTATGTTCACTGTCGAAGTTTTAACTGAACGCTCCGCTAAAAGAACCCAATGGGAAATGACGTTTCCTGTTGAAGTGTTAACAGAACGCACCGATGAACAAAAAAAAACCCTGACGCTGCGTTATGTTGCAGGTGGACAACTCCTCGTTAACGGGAGAGTCAGAGCCCCAGTCGAGGTCACCCGACTTTACTAATGACAACCCTCTTGAAACTAGGAACCTCGCCTTCTTCTCTACCAACGCTGTCGAAGGTAAGGCCTCGTTGTAACAGATAATAAAGTAAGACCTTGCTAAACCGAGATTATAATGTTAGACCATGTCTCAACGTCTTGATAACCCTCCCTCCGTCTTTTCTTCAACAATTTCAATGCTCAATTTCCACTTGTGCTGTCAGCAGTTGCTCGTAAGCTCAAAAGTGTGTTCTATTTCATTTTCTAGGTTACGTTTTTAAATGTTAAACTTCGTGTCGGACATGTTACCTGCAAGCAGAAATTGCTTTCGAATTGTCTCCAATGGAGACACTGTCGAAGCCGCTTCAATTGTGAAGTTTGGTAGAGTACGACTCGGTTCATTTACATCCGATCACGCTGATATCAATCCTAGACCTGGGATGATTATCCTACAACTGAGATGTTAGTTAACCCTACCCGTGGGACGTTAGTTAACCCTTCCTGTGGTGTGTGCAGGAACTGCCCGCGGTGTCGTGATCAACATCGGCGACCACACGGTGATGGGCCGCATTGCAGGCCTGGCCACCGCCCTGGAGACGGGCGACACCCCCATCGCTAAGGAGATCGCTCACTTCATCCACATCATCACTGGTGTGGCTGTCTTCCTCGGAGTTACGTTCTTCATCATCGCATTCATCGTCGGTCAGTGGTATTTTCGTCCTGTTGCGCTAAAGCCATTAAATGGTATTAATTACTTGCATCCATAATTAAAGTGGTGGGGAATTTTCATTGCGTACGCGAAATGAGATCTAACTGCTCTTGTTGGCTCCTCAGAAGTTATTCAGGAGACATCTCACGCTTGTGTCAAACACCTTTGCGGGGGGTACAAATTGCTGCGAATCGAGTAACCGAAGCACGGAAGTCTTATTGTCATTCAACGAAAACGTCGTTCAACGTCGAACGAAAAAAAATTCAAAATTTCATTTCTTTTACCCTAAATGCTGAGTAATAATGTTCGTTTGAATTGCCTATTAGTTGAAAATTGCAGAAAAATCGTGAATTTCGTTTTACCGTAAACATTGTATTTGATGATTTATTAAGTGCATTTCTTGCCTAATATTTTGAGGATTTGTAGGCCTGTAGCCTAATTCCGTTTGGAAAATGCGTTCGTTCCTGAAGCTTCCGGTAGATATACGCACATGTAACTCGAGGTTTGCTTGAATGATGCATTCCTTCTTTCTTCACTTTAATCTTCTTTCTTAACTTACTATTTCTATGCGTGCGGAATCCTTAGCGAGAGCAAGCCATGTGCATAAATTCCACGTTCCCTTAAATGGAACAATATTTCATCGGAAACTACGGAAAAGCTTGTCAAAAACTATAATAAAATGATTTTAAATGTTTTGAATATGAAAGGTCACGCTATTGATTATTATCAAGTCCACACTAAATGGTGCTTTCATCCTTCCTCTCTTTGAGCATCTTTGTTATGGTAAGGGAGGCTAAAACTCATTCTTAATTACTAAATCAATCAGTAATTATTCCCTTCGTGTGCTGAATGCGTTTGATTGCTCTCAGGTTACCACTGGCTGGATGCCGTTGTCTTCCTGATCGGTATCATCGTGGCCAACGTGCCTGAAGGTCTCCTGGCCACTGTGACTGTGTGCCTCACCCTCACTGCCAAGCGTATGGCTGCCAAGAACTGCCTCGTCAAGAACTTGGAGGCGGTCGAAACCCTCGGCTCAACCTCGACCATCTGCTCCGACAAGACGGGTACTCTCACCCAGAACCGTATGACCGTCGCCCACATGTGGTTCGACAACCAGATCATCGAGGCGGACACTTCAGAAGACCAGTCCGGCGGTCAGATCGACAAGACCTCGCCCGGGTGGAAGGCTCTGTCCACCATCGCCGCTCTCTGCAACAGGGCTGAGTTCAAGTCTGGCCAAGACGGCGTGTCCATCCTGAAGAGGGAGGTGAACGGCGACGCTTCCGAAGCTGCCCTGCTCAAGTGTTGCGAGCTGGCCTGCGGTGACGTCTTGGACTGGAGGAAGCGCAACAAGAAGATCTGTGAAATTCCCTTCAACTCGACCAACAAATACCAGGTGTCCATTCACGAGACCGAGGACAAGAGCGACCCCAGGTACCTTCTTGTGATGAAGGGCGCCCCTGAGAGGATCCTCGAACGCAGCTCCACCATTTTCGTAAACAACGAAGACAAGCCTTTGGACGAGGACCTGAAGGAAGCTTTCAACAACGCGTACCTCGAGCTCGGAGGTCTTGGTGAGCGTGTGCTTGGGTTCTGCGACTACAGATTGCCGGCTGACAAGTACCCCGTGGGCTTCCCATTTGATGCTGACAACTGCAACTTCCCCGTGCACGGTCTCCGCTTCGTAGGTCTCATCTCCCTCATTGATCCCCCTCGTGCTGCTGTGCCTGATGCCGTCGCCAAGTGCAGGTGTGTACTTCAGTTTGTTCTGTCTTGATTCTCTTGAGAATGTCATTGTTGTGTTAGGCTTACCACCTAACTCTCGTTGTGAAGTCATTGTAAGGCTAGGTTCCGAGTCTGAGTGTCTTTGGAAAACCATTTTTGTGCCTTGGCTTCCCGTCCAACTCTTCGTTAAGTCAATGTTTAGCTAGGTTTCGAATCTAAACTTCTCTGTAATGCTTTAATCATGGTAGGTACCGAATATCACATTATAACATTCCTAATGTACCCATTCTTTCGTGTTAGATTATTGATATTCAATTTCACTGAAAGCGTTACACGGGTACCTATCTCTGAGATAGGACAAAATCCTGGGCGCTGACCTCAAGCTACACTCATCAATTGTTTATTAGTAGCTGATACCTCAAGGTGGATCCTCAAGGTTTCGTAGTCATGTCCTCCATGAAGTAATTGTCTTAAGAAAATATTAGTTGCTTGTATCAATATCACAGCCACCTGAAACATCCCGCGTGACAAACCCTCATACTGCCATGTTTTGTTAACGACTTTAATTAACTTAAAGTATCAATTCCCTGGAACTCTTGTGTGAGAGCACTCCTTGTGTATAGATTCTCCGTTCCCTAATCTCCACACTGAAAGGTGCTTTTCCTCTTTCCTGTCTGGAATACCCGGAGGCTTAACTTGTCTAATTTTGTTAACGACGCCTTCGTTACTCAGGTCTGCTGGTATCAAAGTCATCATGGTAACTGGTGACCATCCCATCACTGCCAAGGCCATCGCTAAGTCCGTAGGCATCATCAGCGAGGGTAATGAAACCGTCGAAGACATCGCCAACCGCCTCAATATTCCCATCAAGGAAGTCGACCCCAGACAAGCCAAGGCTGCCGTCGTCCACGGTATTGAGCTCCGAGACATGACCTCCGACCAGCTCGACGATGTGCTCAGGTCAGAACACTCGCGCACCGGCGCCGTCTGTTCTCGTTGACTGGGCTCTTTTATGGTAGCTTCTGATGGCGTTTTAAAATAGCCTTGGATTTTTATCATATTAGCCTTTGAGACTTCATTTTTGATATTAATCTTTGATGGTGTTTATATTAGCCTTTGATGGTGTTTATATTAGCCTTTGATGGTGTTTATATTAGCCTTTGATGGTGTTTATATTAGCCTTTGATGGTGTTTATATTAGCCTTTGATGGTGTTTATATTAGCCTTTGATGGTTTTTATATTAGCCTTTGATGGTGTTTATATTAGCCTTTGATGGTGTTTATATTAGCCTTTGATGGTGTTTATATTAGCCTTTGATGGTTTTTATATTAGCCTTTGATGCTAATGGGAGATGGGAAACGATGAAAACAGCGGAAATTTCGATTCTATAAATGCTCACGTTCTGCTCGTTCTCATCCATTTTTTTTACTGTGTGCTTTTTTACGATCAACTAGTTGGTTGGCGAAGAAGGACTTAGACTTGAAGTGTTTGCTTTAATCAGGATTTTCGGGGAATTGTGTCTCGACAGTTTTCCCTCTCTTCTTTCTTTCAAGTATGGCATATGCTAATGAATTGTCAAAATAGTTCGTTCGGCCTATTTTTCATGTACTTTCTTTTCCATTCTTGGTCGAATCGAAGCGATCTCATCATTATCTTTCAAACTTGCCATCAACGTAATATTATTTCAATGTGTCAGTAGCTATTTCTGTTACTTAATCGTAAACTGATGCCCTAGTGAAACCCTCAAATCTCATTCTTCAAATTGCAGGCACCACACTGAGATCGTGTTCGCCCGTACGTCGCCCCAGCAGAAGCTCATCATCGTCGAGGGCTGCCAGAGACTCGGTGCCATCGTCGCTGTCACTGGTGATGGTGTCAATGATTCGCCCGCTCTCAAGAAGGCCGATATTGGTGAGTTCTCTCTTGTTTAGAATCATCTCGCTTCGAAACGAGAGATTCTATTCGCGTGTGTTCTGCGTCGCTATTGGAATAGTTACGCTTTCTTATCTTTTGCTGTACTTCTTATCTTTCCTGTACGATTTATCAACAGGAACCGAAAAGAATACCGAAAATTGGTAAGCGTTCAAGTTATTGAACAAGCTAGTGTTTAATACTTTGATTTCTAATGTGAGTAGTTGAATCGTAAAATCGGTAGAACAATAAGCGTATAATACATGTAAGCCATTCATCATGGGTAGGGAAGGCGAAGATGCAATGATAGAAGAGTAATTTATTTCCCCTTCAAACTGATGCGTCAAATGCGTTCAAATCAATTGGATGTCAAATATATGTATCATAAAGGGACTGAATTAAAAAACAAACGGTAAGAATTAGACAATAGCCGTGTTAGTGGTTGTATAAATCATTAAGAGAGAAAACAAAAAATAAAAATCTCTTCGGAGAAGAAACCTAAACGAAAAAAAAAATAAAACGCATTATAAATGCCGGTTACAACTGGAAATGGTGAAACGTATAATATTACTAACAGTTTTATTTGATGGAGCCGCCCTGCAAACTGAATTATTGGCGATGCGTAGTTACTAGCCAATGAGCTCCTCGCGTCTTGCATCTGTTACTCGCTACTGAACGTAAAAATGTATTCTGTAAAGTGTAACGTTGTGTGGGTCTTGACAGTTGGAATTTACTGATGAGTTTCAGGAGTGCAAAGACATTCTCTTCTATGCCCTAGCCTCGTGTGGAAAGTTCATTTACACGTGTGGATAAAGACATGGCTACTTTTGTGGTTGAGTGGGGAAAAAGTAGTATTCCTAGGACATTGCACACACGTATAGGTGTTGGAATCATCTCTTGCTTTTCTCTTAGCTTTTGCGGGTGAAACTTGAATTCATCAAATTTTTCGGAGAATGTACTCATCTTCCACCATGAAACTAAAATTCCCGACATTTTGTGGAGCGTGTTCTGATGTAATATTGTTGCAGGTGTTGCCATGGGTATCGCCGGCTCCGACGTGTCCAAACAAGCTGCTGACATGATCCTGCTCGACGACAACTTCGCTTCCATCGTCACTGGTGTCGAGGAAGGTCGTCTCATTTTCGATAACCTCAAGAAATCGATCGCGTACACTCTTACGTCTAACATTCCCGAGATCTCACCCTTCTTGTTCTTCATGTGCGGCTCCGTACCCCTGCCCCTCGGCACCGTCACTATTCTTTGCATTGATCTTGGCACTGACATGGTGAGTCTATTTTCTGCCTCGTATTTATTACTAAGTCCACGACAATTCGTGTCTTGAGTCTTGAGAAAGCTTTTGTTCGGAAATTTTTCCTTTTTGTACGCTTTATAATATTTGGGAATAATGTTTTGATATATATGTATGTATTATTTTTGTTAGAAGAAAGTTTGATCCACTTACTTTCCCACACGAGGGTCTGTCACGTCAAGTTATCATCTCTGTATTGGATTTTAATGCTCTTTCTGCAAAACAAGACAGCTGAGTTTTACACTTGAATTTTATACCTTGTCTTGTTGGAAAAAATAAATTTTAGCTGCGCAAGCATCACTTCGGCACCGTGAGCAAAATTTATACGCTGTTTCTACTTCGCTTTCGTGAAATTAATTTATTCAAGGTACATCTTCTTCCTTAACTTCAAATAAATTTTTAAATCAATGAACCTTTTTTCTGCTCACTTTAAAATTTTGACAAATACTAAAAATATTTCATTTGATGTTTGGAAGATTGTTTACCTTTTTCAGAAGTAGCTCGCGATACGTGAGAACTAAGATACATACGCTGCTATTGAATGTCGAGCAAATGCACGAAAAGTGTCCAGACGATTCATAAGTTATGTTTGCTTAGATTCCAGCGATCTCATTGGCTTACGAGGACAGCGAATCGGATATCATGAAACGATGGCCACGTAATCCTGTTCTTGATAAACTGGTCAACGAAAGGTACTGCCACGCATTCACTCTTTCATTTCTCGACCGGTAATGGTCTTGATACAAGGAGAAGTTATTGTACAAGCTAGTGTTTAATACTCTAATTTCTAATGTGAGCAGTTGAATCGTAAAATCGATAGAACAATAACCGTATTATACTCTTTCGCATTTCGGTTTCTGCTGTAAACTTGGTCTGTAAAGGAATTGCTGTTTAGAAGGCTTCTCATTGATGAAGTCTTGTGCTTAGAGATCTCATTAGAACTTTGAGGTGTTGATTCTGTCGTAAATCCAGTGCTTGGTAAGAAGGGGGCAGCTGTTCATGTAATTTAGGCTATCATAACAACCCAGTAATTGTATGATCGCCAGGTTGTAGGATTGCTGGGTAGGTCCTCTGATTCTCTAGTAAGCCAATGTATGCACTACTTCATCGCCCCCACAACCGTAAGAGTCTGTGAGTTCGTTGTGCGCGTGGCTGCTCCACACTTCGTGATGCTCTTCTGATGCCTATTAGCCTTTTTGTGTTGTAGGAAAGTTGAAATTTTTTGCTGCTGATATATGAATGAAATATTCTCGTTTTTAGCAATCTATTTATTTTCAGAAAGTTAGGTTGCGCTTTTCCGTTAGATGTGTTAGTTGGTAATATTGCAAAATTAATTGCCTTTTCTTTCCTAACCGCATATGTAGATGTAAGGGAACTAACATTTTTATTGCAGGTTTTAGTTTTGTTGAAGAGTCCGTTACATGTCGCGTTTAGCCGCATATCAATTACCACACGTGAATTCCAAGTTACTGTACATCTAACGCAAGTAGATCTATAATATTTTAGATGTAAGTGCTAGGATGCCATCAGTTCATTTTCAGGTGACGCTGCTGTTTCAAGGAATCGAATTTAATGCGTGTTCTATGTGCAGGAAATGTTTCATTCTGTGTTTGTCTCACGCTTAGCTTTTACGTATCTTTACACTCAATCATGTCAATCCTGGTACCGATGCGCTTTCTGTCTTTCCTCAAGTGGGTGTGTTATATTTAGATTTATGTAAAACACTCTGGAAAACATCATTACTGTCCTTCTATTTGCTCAAGTTCTGACGTACGGTCTGCTTAATCAGTTACTTTCGACTTCCTGGTCTTTGAACTTCAGTTTCATTGTGACTGACCATACCTGTGCCCAACATCAATATCTTATTATTTCTATTGTCTTGCTCAGCCGAGTTTATGGTCTTCATATTATGCCAGAGTTTTCTGCGGCTGTTAGGTTCATAGGTTTCCCCTAATCACGTTTCCTTCCATCTCTAATGTAGTCAATTTAATAGTTCACTGTGCGAAGAATAATTACTCGTGTATAATTAAGGAATTTAGTACACTGATGGGTGCTCGCTCTTTCTGTAGACTTAGTACACGGAGCGAACGGTTGCGTTCATCGTTGTCTCGATGACAACCGGACTTGGGCTTCATCCCGGAAAGTAATGGCAATCATTGCGATGGAAAGTCGGGACATATCACCTAAAAGACGATTCCTCGCACTCTATAGTTTCTTTCGAGAGAAGAATCATTTGTATTTAACTAACATCTAATCTAGGACCATTTTGAACCGCTTTTAAAATAATAATAAGCCGCAGGTGACAGTCATGCCTTAGGTTTTCTTCGACTTAGTTGCCAGTACAGAACCCGTGAAACTGCAGCCCGAGATGGGTTAAGACTAGTGGTTTTTGCAGGTTGCTTGGAATGAGTCTTGTTCCCTGAACCTGTGCAATCCGATTTTTTTCTTGTACAGGGTGTCCATAAAACATGTACACCGACCCATGTAATGTATGTATGATACCGGAACCATATATCAGAATTAAACTGTAGTATGGTTTCGGTATCATTCATACATATTTCGGGCAGTGGATACATTTTTGTGGACACCCTTAACACCCAACAAAGTGACTCGATATTTTGAAAAAAGTGAACACTTTTACCAATGTGATTTCGTACTTTGAGGCAAAATGCTGGAATTAATTTTTTGTTTTTTCTTTACTTAATTAAACAATCATAGCTAGTTAGTGTTGATCTTAGCTCCTCTAGTTTTCACTCTAGTGTCTTTGATTATAATAATGCGAAGTTCTGAGATCTATTACTTGTTCAATGGTGATTCAGCTTGACTTCACGCGGTGGTCACGTGTTAATTACTTGAGAAGGAATAACTACTCGGAAAGAATAACTAGAGAAGGAATAACTACTTAAGAACTAGAGAAGGAATGACTACTTAGGAACTAGAGAAGGAATAACTACTTGGGAACTAGAGAAGGAATAACTAATTAGGAACTAGAGAAGGAAAAACTACTTAGGAACTAGAGAAGGAATAACTACTTTGGAACTAGAGAAGGAATAACTCCTTAGGAACTAGAGAAGGAAAAACTACTTAGGAACTAGAGAAGGAATAACTACTTTGGAACTAGAGAAGGAATAACTCCTTAGGAACTAGAGAAGGAATAACTACTTAGGAACTAGAGAAGGAATACCTACTAAGGAACTAGAGAAGGAATAACTATTTAGGAACTAGAGAAGGAATAACTATTTAGGAACTAGAGAAGGAATAACTATTTAGGAACTAGAGAAGGAATAACTAATTAGGAACTAGAGAAGGAATAACTAATTAGGAACTAGAGAAGGAATAACTATTTAGGAACTAGAGAAGGAATAACTATTTAGGAACTAGAGAAGGAATAACTATTTAGGATCAAGAGAAGGAATAACTAATTAGGAACTAGAGAAGGAATAACTATTTAGGAACTAGAGAAACTACTTAGGAACTAGAGAAGGAATAACTATTTAGGAACTAGAGAAGGAATAACTAATTAGAAACTAGAGAAGGAATAACTATTTAGGAACTAGAGAAGGAATAACTATTTAGGAACTAGAGAAGGAATAACTACTTAGGAACTAGAGAAGGAATAACTACTTGGGAACTAGAGAAGGAATAACTAATTAGGAACTAGAGAAGGAAAAACTACTTAGGAACTAGAGAAGGAAAAACTACTTAGGAACTAGAGAAGGAATAACTACTTGAGAACTAGAGAAGGAATAACTACTTGGGAACTAGAGAAGGAATAGCTACTTGGGAACTAGAGAAGGAATAACTACTTGGGAACTAGAGAAGGAATAACTACTTGGGAACTAGAGAAGGAATAACTACTTGGGAACTAGAGAAGGAATAACTACTTGGGAACTAGAGAAGGAATAACTACTTAGGAACTAGAGAAGGAATAACTACTTGGGAACTAGAGAAGGAATAACTACTTGGGAACTAGAGAAGGAATAACTACTTAGGAACTAGAGAAGGAGTAACTACTTGGGAACTAGAGAAGGAATAACTACTTGGGAACTAGAGAAGGAATAACTACTTAGGAACTAGAGAAGGAATAACTACTTACAAGGAAGTGTTGTTGCATACCTCACGCACATCTCATAATTTCGCTTTCAATGTTCCTTTTTATCATACACGATCCCAGGGTGTGTATGTATTTACTGCCACTTTCATCTGACCCTGCGCTTTTTCTTAGGTCCCTGCCATTTCGCTTGCATACGAGTACGCCGAGTCGGATATTATGAAACGGTATCCTCGTGATCCGTTCAAAGATAAACTGGTGAACGAGAGGTAAAAATACTGGCCAGCTGCTCCCATTATTGTGTGGTTAAAATGCCACCCACTCAGCCAGGCTCCTACTTTGCTCTTGCTCCCTCCTCTTCTTCTTCATTAATGCACGTTTTTATCAATCTTCAATATATTTCTACTGTTCGTCTTCTCACATTGCCTTTTATATTATTATATCTTACGTCTTCGTCTGCTAAATCATATTCATTTTTTGAATTCAAATTTACCCTATGTTCATTATTCGACACTTTTCGTAAGGTTCCCCTGATTACTTTTATCGAAAATGGTTATTCGATTTTTTTTATCGTTTAGCACATTCTCACGATGCCCGTGTGAACGTCGTTCCAGTTTCTATGGGCGTGGACGTGTTCAAAAATTCTTTCTACGGCATCATTCTAAACCAATTCAAACGTCTAATTAAACGCACATAGTCTGTCATGATATATTTATCTACGGTTTTTATTCGTTTCCGTACATTTATTCTCACGTTTGAAATCACTCATAATAATTATAATTCAAAAACTATACAAGTCTCATCGCACCCGATGTGAAGTAACTAGTTTCCTACGACCGTTACTTTTGCGGGTGTTTTAATTCAGCAAACTTGTCACTGGTGGAATCCTTTGTGAATTCTTTACTTTTCCAATATCTCACGATTGTGCATTTTTACGTGACTCGATGCGAAGTTACGTGATCATTTCTCACTTTTTTTACATTTCGCGTGCCCTGACCATTATATTTCATTATGGAACTGACTCTTTTTCAGCTATTCCTGAATGATGAGCCTGTACACATTTTTCTTCGTGTATATCTTATTTGCGGGAATGTAATGGATTTTTTTTCATTCGGCCGCTTAGGCCCATTTATTCTTGGTCGCGATATTTTACAGCCCATCGTTGGCCCTGAATTTCGTTTACGCAAAACCATTGCAAGTGATGGATGTTAAAAAACATTATTAAATTGATATTTTGTTCTCTAATTCTGCCGAATTCTCGCTTGTACTTTCTGCCGAATGGCTACGCTCGTTTTATCGTGGCTTGCCGACTTGGTATGTATTGTATTTGTGAGAGGTTCGTGCACAAATTCGTCGAATGTTATTTGATGTACAAGAAATTTCAGGATCCTGACCGAGTTAAAGCCATGCTTCTTCCACTCATTTCAGCATTCATTTACTTATAATTGTCTGCTTGTGTATAGGCAGTTAAAGGTTGTGAATAATTCGTCAGTTCTTATTATCGTATCCAGTTAGTTCTGAGTCGTATTTCAATTTGCTTGCTTTGGCGTTTCGCAAAGACAGCTTTATTAAACGTATCATCACCATTGGCAGTTAGCTACACTGGGATGAATCTTAGCGGCTTGGTAAGAAATTCATTGGCGTCGCTGTTCCTCAGTTGATAGTCGAGTTTTCGTGCGAGCTTCTTGATATGTTGCAAGATTTTATGAAAGCAATGCGAGACGTTGCTTATACATACAATTCAGTTCAGGCACCCTATTCAGGCTATCTCGTGTCGTGCTGTCGGTGATGTTTGTTCTTAATGCTTGCTAGTTTCACTTTGGTGTACATTTCAAGTCCTTCGAAGTATCCTTTCAAATACTTAGGTGTACAGACGCGAATACCAAAAAAAACTACTCGAGTTAGACATGTTGCTCAATAATGGGAAATTATTGTTAGTGTTCGTCAGTAGCTTCCGCACAGTTCAGCGCGAAAAAACTCAATGCTTATTTTCCTGTTGCGGCTTATAGAGGAGAAGGTTTAAAAGAAATGTACCTACCACTTTTTTGTAAAGTATTGGAACGGTCATAGTTATTTGGCGTATCGAGCCACTCCTTCTTTTTGTTGAGGAAGGCATGCCATATTTAATCTATTTGGTGTGGCAGATCACTGGAGTGGTTTTACGCTAACAAATACTGAGTTTTCGGTATTCTAACTTGAAAGTGATTCGAAAAGCACAGTGTCTCGACGACATCCATTATATTTTTCTTTTGTTCATCTCAAAGGTTTGAGGTCAGTATTCGTCAACGAGAATGGCCGTGGATTGCTCATTTATCGCGAGTTGCGGCGAATATTTCCAACTTTTGCTACGAAATGAAAATAAACTGAAGTTCATTTTGTTGCTGTGAGATATAATAAGTTTTCAGTGTCAATATGTGTGAGTGTGTGTGTGTTAACCCATGGCAGTTGCCAAACAAGCGTGCCCCTGTCACTGAGTTGGTTCTCCCCTCCCTCCCCTCTCTCTCTCTCTGTTGACCCATCCCTCAGGTACCCGCTATATCGCTTGCGTATGAAGCCGCCGAGTCGGATATTATGAAACGCCGCCCTAGAGATCCTTTTTCTGACAAACTGGTCAACAGCAGGTAACAGAGAGTCTTTTGTACCTGCTCTTATTAGTCTTCACTCCAAGAGGGTCCTCACACTCGTATCTCAGGCATTCCTGACCAATCAAAAACCTGAACAGATCGCCGACAGTAGCCCCGCCTACTGGCGGCGATAATTTCGGAGTTTTTGATTAAGGTCTTAACTCGAGCACAACTTTCCATTCACCAATGATAAGTTCGTATTTTTCTTCCCTATAAACTTACATTGAACATAAAACTACTCTCACGTGGACATCATACAAATAAACATGTTCAGTTCAACTCTCCTGCAATCTGTACTATTAGTTCTTCTAGTGTGTTTTTGAAAATCTGAGGTTGTTACCGAATAAATGAACATGAGAACCACCTAAAGCTTCATGGAGCCTTGACACAGCGCATTTTTTCATTTACGATAATACTTATCACTCAGTGCACTGTCTTTGTATGGAAATAAGTCTAAGCAAGTGGTCTTTCTATTAATACCACATCGAAATACGTCATGCTTCACTTTTTGGCACGTTTTTTAATTCACGTGTCTAAATGAGATGAAATTTTTCACTTCTCGCCCATTATAATGTTGCAGTGTGTGCAGAGTTTCACTTTCTTTTCCAAGCTCGACCACTATACGCGTTCGATCCCTAAAACCACAATTTTTGTCACTACAAGCCTCGATCAACCTCTGGCTCGCTTATTTGTCTTCTCTCTATTTAAAAATGTCTATGCGCTTGGTCTCATTACTCCAGCATCGTGGTAATCGAATGCCGCTTTTATCAGAACTGTAAAACGAACAAACGTGTTTGCATCTTGGCGAGGAAAGAGATGTATAAAGTCTTTCTCTAATTTTGATCGCTTCATAGCTGCTCTTTCACTGGCCTGAAACTGAATCTAGCTATTCTTATTATTGTAACTTCTGGTAATTAGAGAGCTCGTTACTTCCTGTCTCAAATCTCCCTTATTCCTTCGCATTCAGAATTTATCATTAGCCAGTTTGTCACTGTGCCGCTGTTTGTTTAGACTCGCTCGACTCAATATATAGTTCTATGTTTGAGATCCCTCTTGATTGTGCCCGCTCGGTCTACGTAATGAAGCCTGGTCCAGACGATGCGATTTTGTTGATTGGTTTCGTATAGCATTTTATTATATTCGTTGGTTTCGCTAATATTTGTGTTGAAGTTTTTGCTCAGTACCATTACCGACCATGTTTTAAATGAATTTCAATTATTTAACGGAGTTTGAGACGATTCAGAAAACGAAGATTCGCTTAATATATTCCATTTAACTGTCGAACAGAAATGCTAGCGTGTAAGTCAGTCCATGCATCTACGACAAAGTTGTTGAGGCCAAAGAACGTTGATGTTGACGGCCGAGTTGATCACTTTCCAAACGGCTGATTTGAAAGTAATTTTCCTGTTACTCGCAGTTGGTTTCTTGTTTAGCATGTCGTCAGTGTTACTACTGCGCCTTTACATCTTTTTCGAAAGTCAAATGAAACATACGAAAATGAGCTGTTATTGTTCATTAATTTGAAATGCAAAGTCGCGTGTGCCGCGCGACTCTTCTTTACAAGTTGCGCCTGTATGAGGTTTCTTTGCAGTTGGTGGTAGTTACATACAATGTCTAGAAAACGTGACTTTTGAGCATATCCAAATAAGTGCTGTGAAAACGTCTATCACAGACGACGTATGAAACTTAACCGAATTTCCGTTAGAATTTTGTGCGTATCGAGAAATCTTCTTGGTTTGTGATGCATTGTCTGGATTGGATTTTTCATTTCTTCTTCAGTAAAGTGAGACGTTACCTTGATTTGGACTTAATTCGTTAGTGTAGAACGAAGGGGTTACCTTTGCTCATCAGTCTGTTCTCCTGCTGTTTTATAATTATCTGTCGGTCTCTAATCTCTCATACATTAATCTTCACGAAAAAAAAAACAGTTCCTCGACTTCTGATATTACTGAAGTACAGAGAAACGTTTCAGAGTAATCGATAGACGGTGCTCTGTGCAGTATAATAATTTTCGAGTTCTCTGATAACACGATTTTATGTTGTTTATTTAACTCACGCGGCTTTTTATTATCATGCTATGCTACGCACTTATTGTAACCATTTTGTTTTCCATTCTAATATTAGTTGATAAATAATGCATTAAAGAGGACTCTGGCAAATCGTGCTGTTATAATTTCTACGTTACTTGAATCCATCCCATTGAATAGACACCGTATTCTGTTCAGAACAGGAACAATGTACGTGTGGTCGTCAGAGGATGTGAACGGAGGGAGATATTTTAACTGTCACGTTATTCAGCACGGTTACCAGGCCTTTTTGTGTATGTGTATTCTAATCACTCCCTTAGTATCATCCTTGTATCTCAGTTTAATTAACGTGCAACTGAGGCTTTCGCGCACATGTTTTATTTAATTTTTTTTCCTTTCAGCTGTAGATAACATTGCCGTTTTATTGATTTTTTTGTGAATTGTTTTTTACGTTTGGAGATTGTAGCAGATGCAGCGGTTGCAATTCCCTCAGCGTTCTCCCATTTAATTTGTTTGTGTTGTTGTTATTATGTTTTTACTCATGAAAATTCCCCGACCTGCACCTTTAGGTACCTGCTATCTCCCTCGCTTACGAAGAAGCCGAGTCCGATATTATGAAGCGTCATCCTAGGGATCCTTACAACGATAAACTTGTCAATCAAAGGTAAAAGGGTAACCGGAGGGAGAATGAATAATTTTCTTCGCTCAATACTTGCCTGACCACTGAACCTAAATGCTACTCTTCCCGCTCTTGCCTTCTCTTTACAAGCGCCTGGTATTTTCATGTGGTATAAATAAAAATTCCTTCTGCGTCTGTTTTCTGTCGATGTAATCTGAATAACATCGAGAAGTCTTTTGGGAATCTTTGATATTTAACATCTCTGTTCAGTTGGTGTAGTAAAGTGTATATCTGGATCTAAAAATGCAGTCTCAAGGAGACTGATATAGATTTGCATTCATCTGAGAAGAAAGACGAAATCTTTTCGCAGTGAGTATACCTTACGCATTCTTCCGAGACTTTGTTTTCACCTTAGATGCATTCTTATGGCCTCAGCAGCACAGGTTATAGGATTTTTTTTATGGGATAAGACCATTTCTTATCTCCAATTCATATTTCTATAGAATCATGCAGTATTCACTATAGCGACTTTCTGCTTGCTCCAGTTTTTATGTTCCGTCTTTTTCCTTTATTTTCGAGGTGATCTATAGACGTAGGTATTACAGCGCCTTTTTCGACCGGCTGCGTAATATTTCATCAGAACAAAATGAATGTAAACACGATTTTGGAATAGCGTTTTCTGTAAGAGAAGCTCTAGAGTAATACATACATCATTGTTACTACTCTAGCTAGCTGGCGATGCTCTTTCAGTGTGGGTTATCGGGTGAAAAGCATGTCTCTTGTATACGTTCTATCTATTCTCGGAACTCCTTGATCAGTGTACCCTCTTATACGCTTTGTAAATGGCTTCACCTTGATTGTCCGGTTACGTCACTCGCGTCTGGCTGGGTTCCCGTTAATTAGTCCTAACCCAGGTCAACCCCTTATAGTCTTGATTATATTAATTCCCCCGTGTGCGTCATCGTCGAGATGTTATGTGGGTAGCCCCCTCTCTCTCTCTCCTTGTACGGCTTTCCTCTGTATTACCATTCATCTGTTTTTTTTTAGTTTACGTTAACTGTGCATGCTGCTTGCTTTTTTTTATATTGTACGTTGCTCTGGATATCTACACGGTTTTTAGTCTGGGCCTTTTTTGAGCACTGTATATTTTGACGCCTTGAAGAATGTCATAGTTGAGTTGGCATCCTTTTGAAGCACTAAGCGGAGTTCGCATACTCTACATGCGTTGACGAAGAGAGAAGGCCTAAAAGTTTTCCTAGATCTTTGTCATTGAGTCTTTTTTGCTCCTTGGTCTTGTGATCGTGTACTTCCGTCTTTTTGATTTGTGAGGTTTGCTTACAGTCATGGAGCTTCGACTAGAAGCAATTTACGTTAGGCGACGAAGGTAAGGCGCTCTTTCTTGCTGCGTGAAAATTGGCTCTGTAAGACATTTATGCTCGACAACTATAGCACTAATTACTTCCCCTTTCCATTCGAAATTCGGTTCCGTGCGAGGAACAAACGTACTTCGGGACTCCACTGTCACACGTTTTTTTTCGTCTTCTCACTCACTGATTTTTGCATTCCAAATTTTCATTCGCTTTTTCTATATCATAATAACCATTATTAGCAAATGCAACCAAATTGTGCAAAGCGTGGTTTTATGCTATGCAACACGAACGGATATTTTCGTGATTGGAGCAGATGCGAAGGAGACCTCCAGCGGTATTGATCAGGTAGTGTCTGGGACTCTTTTTCTTTCGACATTGCTAATGGTGGCGATGCTGTAATGCAGGTGCCCGCTATATCCTTGGCTTATGAAGCTGCCGAGGCCGACATTATGAAGCGTGAACCACGCGATCCTTGGCATGACAAGCTTGTCAACTACAGGTGGGTTGTGTATTGTTGCTGCTGCTGCCGGGGTGTCGAGCGTCGTCGCTCACTCGCTCGCTTCACCAACCCCCAAAGTTTTGTCTCTTATTAAAAGCCGTTCATTTTTAGAGCTTTGGGTTCTGTTGGAACCACGCTTCTCGATCGTGTTGTTCTCGATGCAAGGCTTTTCTGCGAGACGTCGAGACAGGGCGTTTACTGCTCCCCTTTGGTGGGGACGACACTCAGGTCAACTGCGTCTAGCTCGAGTCTTCCGTTTTCACTAGGGAAAGTTAATTATCAATCACGAATGCAAACTATGTGACTTTGAATTTTTGCTATCAACTACTCGTCAAAATTTCGTGTTTTTTTAAAGCCATTGAATATTTGCGCTGGAATGTTTATTTATCATCTTTAACTAGGGGTTGAGTATTCAAAACTGAACAACAATTTGAAGTGAGTCAAGTTTAAATTTGGTTTAGAAATGGGGTCACCAACTGGCACATAGAACTTTCAGGCAATGCCTCGTCAGCTTTAAAATGTTAACTTGGGAAGTGGTGGTCAGTCGAAACTTTATCAAAAATCAATCGAGGTCAACGAGTTGAACAGGTGAGTTGGACTTCTAGCATTTTTCTTGTTTTGTTGTTTTTATTTTTGTTTCTCATTTTTCCCCTCAGCAATGACGTTATTTTAGTTCCCATGTATTTTTTCGTTTCAATTGATTAAGCAAATGCGCGTGGACTTAACTTTCAAAGAAGAGTATTTTTACACAAATTCTTGTCTCTTGATTAGTAATATTTGTTTTCGTTTCGTAGATTAAGATTTTGATTGCTCCTACTTCTTTTTTCAAAATGTCGTTTCGTGAACGATTATTTCCTTTCGGTGAATTTTTTTATGTTCTACTAAGGAGAATTTGGGATTTAGTGTAAAATTTCAACTGCACATAGAGTAGTTAATTTTGCTATGTCGCCATATTTTTCCCTGACCGAGAATCGGTATTTGTTTATTTTAAAACATGGAATGATCTCCGTATTCGTCTAACCAGAGCATGAAGCTACTGAGTGCGTCTCGAAATCCATCCACGCGTTTTGTGTGTGCATGAACTAACATTGGAACTAATTTTGAGCCTACCAATGTTCCGTTTTCCTGTGAGCCTCTTCATCTTTCCCATGTTGTAGCGTACGTTTCTGCAGGTGTTGCATCATGGGTATGCGTGTGTATTTATCTTGACTCGCGAGCATGACTTGCATCTTCATTCAATATTTCAATTCGGATTATCCTTGAGCCTTCCAGTTTTGCTTCTTGCTCTATGCTTTTTCTCGATCTCTTTGTCCAAATGAATATACGCTAGCTTCGGTTCATTATTACGTCACTACTTTAGTGACTACATTTATTTAGTACTACTAGAACCACGACATGCTTCGAGCAAATCCTATTGCTAGTCCTTTAGGTGCTAATTTTGCTCGTTAGAAAAGTCACACTGCTAATGACCATACTTTATGCAATCAATAGTAATAATTCTTATTTTGTCGTTACTGAATTAAAGCTTCGCCACTACATATGACATTGTGCTCGTATACTTTGATATTGACGATTTTCCTTTTAATGATACTGACACGAGTTGTGTTTTTCACCTGTTTTCAGGTCTAAAATGCTCTATTATATATATGGAGTATATTAGCTTCCATTTTAAATAGCATTTTTAATCATTTGATTTGAAATTTTCAAATGCTAGTGTGTATTATACTCGGATATTCCTTGAGTCATTGTCTCGATCCTACTCAGAGATACTCGATTAGATGAGCGCTATTCAAAACTATTAGGCTTCCTGAAATAGCATATGCTAACTTAATTTTGGAATATTTGTGGTATATTTTTCCATTACACACTGTTGCACAGCTTATGTTATTGAGCTCTAGATTGCAACTGCCCAACCCTTTCTAATCGACGAGTAAGGACAAATTACATAACTAGCCAGTAGTTTTCGCTAGTAAAAACCTTGAAGATGTTCTGCATAATATATGCACAGTATGATCATACCTTAGATGAATGTTGCAATTTGAACATAATGGCAAGATTACGCATATCTAATTCGTGAAAAACTGATGGAGATAATGTTGATAAATTTTTTCTACAATAGATGAGACATGTGTTAACTTGATTTATGGTGTGCCTGATCAGATTGATTTCGATGGCGTACGGCCAAATCGGCATGATCCAAGCTCTGGCGGGCTTCTTCACCTATTTCGTGATCATGGCTGAAAACGGCTTCCTGCCTCCCTTCCTGTTCGGCCTTCGCGAGACTTGGGATTCGAAGGCCATCAACGATCTCACAGATTCCTATGGCCAAGAATGGGTAAGAAAGTGGCAACGCTTTTCCGTTTCAGACTACAACAAAAGTAGTTTTTTAGAAAGATCTCGTGACTTGCTCATCGTTTTGCGCTGAATTGCAGATCGAGGAGATTATTATTAAGAATTCACATTACAGAGCAGTTTATATTGCCATCAGGAGAAAGACTAGTCATCGGCCTACTATGCATGTTAGTAATGTATTGTGTGGTAATTATTAGACTCCTTTCAGATGGAACACGTGGATAAAATTGTCCTTCAACATATTTGAAAAATTTGGCGCTTCTAGACACACCTTGTGCTTAGGTTACCCGTATTTTTAGTTCTACACTAAATGATGCCTTGCCCCATATTCGTTTACGAACACCCTGGTTTTTATTAGCAGTGCTTAAACCAACTCGCCTAATGTAGCGCTTCTAGAGAAATATGATAGATTATCGTTCTCCTAACAATGAAAGCAAGAAAAAACTGCGTGTGTCCTTGTCAGCATCCTCACAGTGGACATGAGCTACCAATGCTAGATACTGTTAAACTGACTGCGCACACCTATTGTAGAATTTAATTTCCGAGTTGTAGGCTTTTTTCTTCATCCACTTTTTTCTGAGAAAACAGCCAACTTACGATTGGAATGAAATCTTCCTTCGATATAACCTTTCTTATTCGCTCGCACTCATTCTTTACTTTTTCGTCAAGAGTAAATACTAGTGTCATCACATTGGGCCGTCCTTGCCTCTGTATTATGAACGATTACCATAGTTGTGGCATCTACCTAATATTTTTAACGAAATCTTATTAGTTTTGTGATCCAACAAAGTGAGATAATTCTGAGACCAAAATCCGTCGTCCTAGTGGGATGTGCTGGTAGGTGGAGAGTAAGTAGTGATTTGATGGACTCGTATGCGATTACATGTGAAGACCGCTCAGTGGATCCTCTGTTCACTAGCCAATCCAAGTAATTTTTTTCAACTTCAATGCATGTGAGGAAGAAACAGTTATGTTTTGACATGTAAATATAAAAAAAAATTGATCGTTTTTAGAAGCCCTGCATTACAATAAAATGAAGCACAATTGCACTGTCACTATTTGATTTCTAACGTAAGAGGCTAGTTTTTTGATAACTTGCTCAATAGTCAAGTGCATTTATGTACACACATAATTTGTGACGTTTGTATTCAATACTCCCAAAATATTGTTCACTAATACTTGTTAACACACTGTCAAATTTGATGATCATTGTTCAAGGAGTAACTCGTGTAATTCAAATGGTTTTGTATTTTTTCCTGGCTACGCCACAGCACTGTTGGGAACAAAATTAGTTTTCAGTTCTAGCATAAGATATTCTATGGTGTTCCTCACCTCCCAGACAGCTGTTAAGAATCATCAGTACAGCATTTTCTTCCCAGGCATGCAGTAAAGGACTCGCCGACGTGCTTTAATGTTGATCTAGGCCACACCCTTAGACAATATGTATTTACAGTTTTTTCTTGAGTGTTATTTTTGGAAATTTCTTCAGCGTCATGACTGGAATGTTGAAGTAGGGACAAGTGAATAAGTGCCGCGTGACTTTTCAGACGTACCACGACCGTAAGAAGCTCGAGTACACGTGCCACACTGCCTTCTTCGTGTCCATCGTGATCGTGCAGTGGGCCGACATCATCATCTGTAAGACTCGCCGTAACTCCATCGTGCACCAGGGAATGAAGTGAGTCCAAGTCTTCTATTTTCAATTCTTCACCGTCTGAATTATATACTCACAACCACTGTTATTGACTGGCACTTGCATCAAGTTGGCAAGGAGCTGACAATCGGCAGTGAGGATCAAAGAACAAATTAGGGTACAAATTTAGTGTAATTAAATAAACTTGAAAAAATTTTTAAGGAAAAAGGACACCTTTCTTCTTTTGTTTGTTAAAGAGTGTAGACCTCGTGGCCTGAGCGACTTAGTGGCATTGTGCTGCTAAAAGAAAGGAATTTTGAATGATGTTTCTGACGTTTTAGACTATTGTAATGATATTAGATTTAGGATTAATATCGGATGTTGACATGACGTTTTAAATTCATCACCGTTGATAGAAGTGATAGGAGTATTGATGGTAATCTCATGGCTGTAATTCTTATATATCTAATTTCAGACAAGCCTTGAAACAATGTTTTAGTTTCAACCACTAAGCAGTTCATATTTATCGTAACGCCATTGTACTTTAATTAGTTTTGTGACACTACAATTTTCTCTATCTCTTCATGTTAAGGGGAATCCGGTGTTGTAATGGGGAGTAAAATACCATTGTTAATTTGAAAATAAAACTAGCGTTGGTTTTTAGTATTAGATATGCTATTGCATCGCCCATTCTTCCAGACGTTAATTCAAAGCTCTCAACAGGGCGTTCGTTGTGAGAGCATCTTATAAGAACTCTCCATTGTCTACTCGGAAGCATTACTGAACATTTCTTTGATGTACAAATTGGTGATAGCGCTACCGATTGATAATATATGGATTTTATACTCGTGTGACTTTTATTACATAGTATGAGCATGTGGTTCAAATTCATCACTATTTTGGTCAAAAATTCATGTACAGTTTTACTGATAGTTACTATATCAATTTTTAGTTACTTGTTCTTTTCATATTCAGCAATACATTTAGGCTTAAAAATGCCCGATATGTATGTTTATATTGATGATCATTTTGATCAATTCTTAGTATAGAATTTCTCATTTGTCGAAAACAATTTTTGATAGAAAATTATATATCAATCGAATTTGAAAGCTATGATTTATTGCATCAATCAATGGATATTTTATATTACATATGAAATCCATGTATAAAACAACCATGTTTAAAATTACATGGTTTATGCACAGAGCTTAGTCCCTACCTCCTAATTCATTTTGCAGGAACTGGGTGCTGAACTTCGGCCTCGTTTTCGAGACCACCCTGGCCGCTTTCCTGTCCTACACTCCTGGCATGGACAAGGGTCTACGCATGTACCCCCTCAAGTGAGTGCCTTCATTTTTATGTGTAGATAGCCATCACTATTATAAAAGGAGCCCCGTCCGTCTGTGCGTCACACCCACAAGCCGAAAGTGTGTGATGAGCGTGTCTGTGATACAGGCTTCATCAACTCCACAATTATTTTCGGTACATTAAACCCAGCAGATTCAGAGTCGGAATGAACATCACGTGTATTGGTAGGTTAGATTAGGTTGTATAGAATATCAGCAGTTGAGACTGAGGATAGTATAGGAAAGGTATAAGATAGCATAGAAAATCGTGGGAAAGGCATGTTAAAGCTCAGTTGGTGTGCCACTTTATCACGCTGTCAAGGAAGCTTAATGACTATTTTTTATAGGAGTTTCACCAGTGCACAAGATTAAGAGTATTTTAATCGTCGGTTCTGTTGGGTTGGATATATTTGTTTTTGATCCACATCTGAAGTATTTCTTTAGGAAATTATCGATTCCAGTAAACATGACGGGATTTAATAGTATCCTTGAATACGTTCTCCAGGTGTGGATGTCGACCAAATATATCCATCCTAATGGTACCAGCGATTAAACTCTGGTGAAGCTCGTATCACAGATACGGTCATTGAGCATCCTTATGAGCGTCACAGAGAAGACGGAAGAAGCGGACACCAACTAAATATACAAATGTATAAATAATTAAGCACATCAAGGGTATTACTTGATAAGAAGATAGTCATTATTTTAGGGTTACTAATGCCTAAGGAAATACTTGTTTACTAATCATCACTAGGGCTGTGATGATTAGGAAGGAAGTACAATTGTTAGAGAAAAACATTGCGCGAAATTGGCATAGTTTTGCTTTCTTTCTCTTAAGCTGAAATGAAGTAAAATTTCAATTCACTAGGTGCAGCGTTCATTTGGCTGAGAAAGTACTTTGTTTGATTAGAAAGTTACTCATTTTTCCATCAGAATGCGGTGAAGGAAAGAAGAATCGGTGATAATTCTCGTAAATAAATATCAAGCTGAAATGTTTGGGAGCATTATTCTGATTAACTGATGCACTCCTATTTTAAATCTATGCTATTTCTTTTTAAATGCTTCGCAAAAGCGAAGGGGTCCACATTTGCTTTTAGCTGGTGACCCAGGTGGAAAAGCGACCACAAACAATAATAATGATACTGATTAACTAGGTTGATGGTTGCTTTTCATAATCGAGCTTGTTGAAGCATTCACGAAGAACGTGCTCGGTACCGTACCCTAAGCCAAGATCGGGAAATAACGTGTCCTTTTTGGTGGGCAGAATCAATTGGTGGCTGCCCGCCATGCCGTTCTCGCTTCTGATCTTCGTATACGACGAGATCAGGCGCTTCATCCTGCGCAGGAACCCCGGCGGCTGGGTTGAGAACGAAACCTATTATTAAAAAGTTGAAGCTTGTGATGAGCAGAGCTGCTGTACTATTATTAATACAAACACTACCACCACCACCACCACCACCACCATCACCACCACCACCACTGCTGCTGCTGCCGCCGCCGCCGCTGCTGCTACTACTACTTCAGCTCCTGTGACGACTCCTTGCTCTTCTTGTTCGTTCGTTGGTCGGTTGGCTCGGCCATTCTTCTACGAGATGAATATGATCATCATGATTATTAGAATGATCCCTTCACTGCTCGAATACACCGCAAACTTTAGTGAAGTAGTTGAAAAAACTTAGATATGTTACTAGGACTCTCGTGTAGATCTCCTGCCTACTTTTGCTTATTGGGTCACATGAAGGGAAACTCTTCTTCTATCTATCCCTCAAAAATTAAGACAAAACTCTCGAAATTTACATTTTAACGACGGAATAAAATTTCTTTTAATGAAGCGTAAGCTTTTAAATGAAAGTCCCTTCTGGGAATCACTTAGAATGCTAGAATTTGAATTAAGTTATCACATAAGTTTTGTTGACCGAAATGAAAGCACGGTTCAGTAACTGTTGTTGTTGTTGCAGAAAGCAATTGCAATGTTCACTGCCAAGCAATGTAAACAACTACCCGCGAAAGAGATGAATCTCTTTTAAGGTTGCACTGCCTACTTTGAGTTTGCCAATCTAATATTATCGGTGGTTATTTACCTTGAATTTTATTTAAAGACTTTCAAAAATTTTTGAACAGCATTTGTGAGTGAAAGCTTTCTTTTGACTAATTTTAGCAAGCACAACAAACATAGTGATGTACGCACCTTATTTTCCCTCGTTTTCATTCATC
Organism: Platorchestia sp. MABIK; assembly: GCA_014220935.1. Classification (NCBI taxonomy): domain Eukaryota; kingdom Metazoa; phylum Arthropoda; class Malacostraca; order Amphipoda; family Talitridae; genus Platorchestia; species Platorchestia sp. MABIK. The sequence continues at coordinate 78,214 of JACJUY010000985.1, read as the reverse complement.
AAAAGTAAGTAATTTGGCCTCGCAAAGATCATCACTAAACTGGTTCATCTATTCAATGTTTTTCGTCAACTTTGATTTTATTTCGGAACAACAGCTTCAATTTTTTGGTAGGATATAGTAAAAAAAAGTGCGAGGCGCATGCGCAACGCCACTCGAGTAAATAACGTTGTTGAACGATGGGTGTATTTTTAAGGAATTTGGGCTGGTAGGGCTCTTCTCTTTAGTGGTTTCCTTGTTAACATTATAAGAATTTTACTGTCGGTCATCGTTTGTAATATTGTCCCATTGTTAAATGTGAAATTTGCGGTATGTAACAAAGAGTAATGTACAGATGCTCTCCAACGATCCTCCCCTCTCGTCGCCACCCTCTTCCCCCCAGTCCTCCCCACTCTCCCCTTTCGTCTGTTATTACGGACCTCCCTCCCCACTCCCCAGCCTCGCTTGCTGCGTTTTGTCCCCCGCTACCGAATTTTTAATTGAAGAGATCTTTCTTCCAGCATCATTACCACAAAATCTTCAACTTGTCACAGCGAAAAATTTTGTTCAAACTTGAAATTTTACATAGACGATGTGGCAAAATATATTCAAATGGTTAGCGAAATACCTATTGCCTACTACTTACTATATAATAGTCCAATAAGCTGCTTTTGGGTGTTAGTTTCTTGGATTGATTTTGATAGTACGAAAATAATGAATTGGAATGACTTGCCAAGTACGAAAGAGTTGTAAATGCTTTCAATTCTTCCGCATTAGTCATTCCTTCATCATTTTTGTGCGTGTTGATGTAAAATCAACATATTCCAAGAAATCACTTTTAGTATTACGTTACAAAATTCTATTGTTACTATTGTAGAAAATTTGAGTGTACTGTAAAAATGTTGTGCTTGCTTATTTTATTGTGTTTTTCTCCCGGGCTTCAGAAGAATAATGATTGATTAGCGTACTTTAGTGAGTGGCAGAAAACAGAAGAAGAGGTTAACTAACTGTTCGACCGAGCGATTTCCTGCAATGGATGAAGAAAGAGAGAAAGCAATGTCAAGACATGTTCTACTCAAGCAGCATCGTGTTGCAAACAAACGCGCTTTGTTTACATGAATAGAATATTTAAAAGGACTGCTCGCTTCAGACCAGTTTGATAATGAGACTAATCTATTTTTTGGCGTACAGTTTTCAATGTTGTTCTGTAAGTGAAGTGAAAAGAGGTCCGTGTTGACGCTCGAATGCTACCTAATAAGACAAGGTTATGATTATTATAAATATATAAATATATATATTCAAAAGGTATAGTAATTACTTGCTCTGCTGCTCAAACCTTCCCTATCGTGTTGTTCATTTTAGTGCTATGCTTAGGTTCTGCTTCTTTCCAGCTCATCGTACGAAACAAATTCTTGCTTTTGTAATATCTTAATGAAATACACTTATTTCACGGACCCTCTTCATTTTATTGCTTTTCCTTTAATCATTTTTATTTTTTTTGACCGAAATTTCACATTTAGTGCGGGGGTAAATTTAGTAGTGTCTCCTAGATGTCGCTTTCTGTCTTTCTTTGATTTTTGTGCGTAGCTTTGAACTGGCGCATTTAATTTCGGTTGGATGTCCACATTCCGATAGCGACTACCCTCCTTTCTTGTCCTCTCGCCCTCCCTCCCCAGCGACTCCCCCATCCTATTCTTCCTCCCCATTAGACGAGAAATGGTTGCTTTGATGACATTAACATATATGTATGTCTATATGTATACATGTATGTTGGTTTGCATGCATGTGTATATAGATGTATTATACAATATATGTATGCAGCAACTCATAAGCTTTGTTTAGATGCCGAGTTGTACGCACGGATACTAGTCCGTCTATCGTTCTAATGAAATGCTTCTTAGAAACTTGCCACCATTGCTATTACAGTAACGGACTTTTTTCGTTGTTTCGAGTAACTACGCAAATTTAGTGAAGTAATAATATGCAGTGCAGTGCTTGACAGGGGCTACAGTGTATTTATCTTGAGACTTGTTCTGTGGCTTAACCGGTGGTAACTGTTGAATGCTACCTGAAATAACCGATGAAAATTCCAAGGCGTTTTATGGAACATATAAATATCTCAGCCTCTGGGGTCACGTCCTTTTCAATAAGAAATGACTTTTTGATATAAGATCGCCCGCGAGCACTTTTATGGGAACAGATGCGAAGAAAATCATCTGCTCACTTAGGTAAATAAAAAAAAAAATTGCTGGTGCTCTCTAGCAAGCATCCATGTTGACGTTTTAAGCAATTTTAAGACGAAGGTTTTGGATGAACATTTTGTTATAGTCAGTCGTTTCGAGAATATATTTCAGTAGAAGTAACTTCAACATTAATTCATCACTAAACAGGGTGTTATAGATACTTGTATTAAGAAAGACCATCCCAGCTGGAGCCACAAATTTTTACTTACAATCAAAATATGACTTGCAGAAGTAAGTAACAATTAGAGCCCTAGAAACTGTTGTAAAGAAAAAAACGTAAGTCAACTCTTTGTCATGAAGCACCTCAGTGAAAGACTCCAGCCCTGCCTCACCAAGAGGGAGCAAACTTTTAAATTCTCCAGATTTTTTTCCCCCCAGTGGCAACGACATCCAAAATTTATCCCCTGCCTTAATGGTACTGTTACACGGGCTGATCGAGATTTTCAGCCTCTGGGAAAAGTTGGAGGGATGTTTCTCTGCATTTTTTAAAAAAGTTTTATTCGAAAATACTCGTAATTCGTTTGTTGGCCTTCGTATTGAGAAATGGTTGGAATTTTTGTGTATAAAACGTGTTGGTTATTTGATTAGGATGCAAATATACGATTTATTTTAACCTCAAATTCAGGTTGTTTCGTGACAAAAATTGGGAGTAAATTGAAAAAATCAATTCAGATATTTATTCGCCTTCCACTGGCAGTCGAGCGCACAGCAAAATTGCTGAGAAATTAAACCTTCAGCTCCAATTTTCGTACTCAAATAGTTATTTTCTCTAATAGACACTACTGCATTTAAATTTTATTTTTTTAAAATGCCTACCAAGCAGGGTCAAATAAATACAGATTTTATTGAAAATTAGCAAGGAAACTTTGCTAACATTCGTTGGGAAGCTCAGAAACGGCTCTCAGTAAGCCTTTGTACATACGAGATCTAATATCATAATAACTAAAGTTAAGTATTACCATAGATAGGCTATATTAAGCAAGCATCGTGAGGCACCTAGGGGCCCCGCCCTTCCTCCTCTTGTTCGGGACTACAAGCTTGTCAGCAAGCGGGGTCCCCACACTCAATGGTCTCATTTGAACTCAGGACTGTTGTGCACGCGCGGTGGTAACCTGCGGAGGTCACAGCGTCATTCATGAGCTACTGGTGGGTACTTTTTCCTGGGAGGTCAGTGTTTTTATTGTGCGCCAACCAACGTGAAACGATCGCCTTGGTTTGAAAATGCGGGAGTTGGCTCATTTGGTGAGAGAGCGAGAACGCTTTCAAAGAAAGTACAAGTAATGGGGAAATACGCGAGAGCAATCTTTGTGAACTCATCTCAGCATTATTTTACCTGTGATTAGCAACACCGAAGGTTAAAACGTCTATGACATGCCAACGTAATATATAAAATAAGTATAATTATTCAACGGATACAAATACCGAGAGGAAAAAAAGCAGTGTTGCTACCGTGCGTTCCACATAGCCAGACCCTGATCACGCTTCCCTTAACTAGCTTTCTCCACCGCTACTTCCGTTGTAGAGGACGATGCTGACAGTAGAATTTAGCGCTGCGATCCAAGATTCATTCAGAGCATAGGTACGCAAAAAATACCGTCGGTACCGTGAACGACCATATCGGTCCAAGGATATTGAGGTCCGTACACCATCACATGCTGGAACCGAGTGCAGTTGGTCTTTTCACAGAAAACCATTGGTTTTTATGTCTGCCAATGCTCTTAGAGCTTGTGGAGGCACGGCTCAGTGTCGCAAGTAGGCCTAAGGCCTCTTTAACTTTCCGTTCATTTCTTCTCTTTCTTCCTCTTAGTGATGATCACAAGGCTGATTTTTTTTCGTGAGTTCGCGGATCCAATCCTTCTTCGGCGCGGGTCCAATAATAAAGTGTTTGAAACTAATTCTTGGATCTTTGATTAACCCCTGAAGGTAATTGGACCGCAGATCTATCTATCCTCTGTTATCAACTATCGTTCATTTTTACCCGAACTTTACCTTCAAATATTCTTGGCTTGTCCCCTGGTTTCTATCCGAAAGGAAATATCCATCCCATCATCTATTTACTCTAATGCCCTAAGCTACTCAATTATTAAAAACTCATGGCCTTTAACATAACGTGTTAAAGGCCATGAGTTTTTAATAATTGAGTTTGCGGGGTTGCTACCGTCTGTTTGGTTAGGTTGAAAGTAGCAGAATTGAAAAGCTGTCTTTTTTGCTTAACTACGTTCTTAGCCTTTCTGAGAAGCGGATAAAATATAACTGAACGATGGCATTGCAACTTGTACATCATATTTACAATTTAAAAAAAAAGTAGTGAAACAACTGAAATGCTATTCATTGAGACTGGTTCGTAAATGAGCAATTTTCCTAGTGGTATACAGGGTGGTTGCTAAAAATGTATCCGTCTTAAAATTGCAATAATCTTTTTCACGGCCATGATAAGGAAATAAATCTGGTATTATTGGAAAGAAGAGTTATTTTTTATTTTTTATTCCGAGTCGAATTCGTGTCTTCATCTTGCATTAGAGTTCTCAGTCTTTCAACATTTTCCGCTGTGCGCGCAGAAACTTTTCTTCCAGATCTTCCTTCATTAATGTTTCTCAAAATAAACTGGGATTGCCACTTGTGGAAGTCCCTCTGACTCGTTATTTTGTTAGGTTTGAATCGGTATTCCAAGAAGAATCGCCTCTGAGTCCCGACGATGGATCCAATTTTCGTCATTTCTTCAATGATGAACTTGCGTTGTTGAAGTCACTTGTGCCATGTTTGCTGATTGCAATATTCTTTTCTCCTGCACCCTTGATGTTTATGCTTATTTGGAGGGTATACTAGAAACGCAAGAAAGTATTGAATTTTGTCCTTCCGGTGTTCTTGTTATAGTCTCCTGCTTCATATGTTTAAAAATTTGTTCGAATTTTAAAGGGTATACATTTTTAGCAACCACCTGTACATATGTACCAATACGCAGTCAACGCGTTAAATTGATCGTACATTACAACTGTTGTGTTTACATGATTGGAGCGCACGGTTTAATGCCTTGCTGGAAAAGATGGCAAGAGAAGGGATGCGCTATGCTTGTTAAAAACATCTTACCTATAGCTTAGAAATTGCACTAATATTCGATTAGAATTAAAAATGCCAGTCTACTGTTTATTGGAGAGATTTAGGTTTTTGTGACGAATCAATTTATTTGCATGCAGAACCCTGACATTACACCTATACGTACGAAAAGAATGCACTTTATAAAAATACCAAGAATAATCTCACAAGCTTTTGCCTCTTCGTTTTTCACCCTTCAAGCTCTTGATTATGGTGTGGTGAGTGCATGTATCTATCCACCCTCACCATGGAGTGAACATAGCCTCTAATGAGACATTTAGCCTAGAGAAGAAACTCATTATCTCAACCTTCAGCCCCGGCGAATATTATCTCAACCTTCTCTATACTCCTCTCCTCATCGCCCTTTTCGTAACGGTGACAGACAGCTTATACTCAGGAGAGAGCAACATGCAATATTCGCATTAGTAATTAGATAAATTGAGAAGCGAAAACTGCACCTTACAGGTAACAAAAGAAATTTATTGATGAAGAAACGTTTAGAGCCTCCCTAGCATTCGTGAAATGTGTAGTACTGCAGAAAAAAGTGAGTTTGTTCACCGATTATGCAGTGAAGGTTATGTACCTGGGTATGATTTTTTATTATGTCATGCGAGTTAATTTTAAAATAAATTTGCCATTGGAAAAATGAGACAGTTTTGCTTTCAACAGCCATCAACAATGACATTTACTGTCCAATTTTTAAGTGGACTTTTACAAGAAGTTCATAAAAATTTCTGATCGTATAATCCATTTTTCCTGATTTACAACCTAGTTTTAAAGTTGTCAAAAACTTTTATTGCTTTTGGAAACACTGAATGAAATAGTGAAAATATATCGTAGGAGTAAAACCCCCACGTTTTTGAGAAAAACTTTCGCATAGTAAAAGTGTTAGAAATTCTCTAATTTCTCAATAGAAATGACTTGAGAAATGGAAAACAAAGTTTTAAGGTTAAGCTTAGACTGATTTACGCAAGAAAAACCCGAAATTAAACTTGCAGATTGGGACCTTTTATTAAACGAATTTCAAATGAAATTTTTGAGAAGTTTGTAAGAATTTTTGGACATATAGTTTTTTCTGATGGACAACTTAGCACTGAAGTTGTCAAAAGTTTAATTACTTTTTGAAACATTGACTGAAATGGTGACAAAATATTGTAAGGGATAGATGTGTTTTTTCTGTTAGGTTTTTTACAAAAAAAAAACACTTGAAATTCGTCAAAAACTCCTTGTAATTTCAGTTCAAACGAATGGATTTCGAGATTTACGGATTTAGCTTTAAATGCGTTATAGAAAGTGATACAACACAATTTTTGCTACACAAATTCCTTTCAAAATTTGCTTGGGCATAATCTTCAAATAGTCTTTAAAAACTGATGCGTTTTTTTAATGTGCGCTAGAAAGTTCATTCTTGGACAAAATTTTATTTATCTTCTAGATATTTGTTTTTTAAGCCAAAATTTTCCATAAGGCTTTTTACCCTATTTTTTTTCACAAAAATCACTCAAATTGTCCAAAAAATCCCTTGTCATTTACTTCAAACGAATTAACTTTGATCTTTAAACGCGTTAAACGCATTCTATGTGGTTGAGATAATAACAAAACTCTAATTTTCAAAATCAAAAAGTACGTGTAGTATTTTCTCCTTAACGAAATCCTTATCCATATGGAGAGAACATAAAAAATAAATAAGTTGACAAACTTCTATCCTGAACCAAAAAATATTGCTCTAATTTTTAAAATTCCATATAAAAATTCCACTCCTATCTGAAAAACCTACAACCGAATCAAAAATCACTGCCTAAAGTTTAAATTAAAATTGCTTCAGATAAAAAATTTTTGCTTGAAATTGAAAACAAGCTGCAATACGAATAATGAAGCTTCAAAAGAAAAGCTACCGATTCAAATTGTAAACTGCCGCTTCAAATTTGAAATACGTCATTCAAAACGTAAATTTAAATTTCTGCTTTGAATTGAAAACTGTCGCTTCTAATTTGAAATAGCTGCTTCATGAGGAAAATTTTTGCTCCGATGTGAAAAAATATTGCTTATATTTTAAAAAAGCTATTTTCAATAAAAACCAATGCTGTTATTTGAAAAATTGCCGCCCAAAGTAGAAAAACGCTACCAAGATCTGAGAACAGTTGCAAGCAATCTAAAATTGATGCCTTTAAGCAAAAACTATTGCAGCAAATTTGAAATTGTCGCTCCAAATCAACACTTTGACTACATTTGGTTAAGCTGAAGTTCAATATTCAAATCAAATGAGAATTCAATTGTAGTAAGCAATTTCTAAAATGGAAAACACTAATTAAATCTTCCTTTTATTTAGTTTAGATTAGGTATTTATCAAAATTTAAGTTTGTAACAATTGGTCGACCAGCAGCATTATGACAATACCCTCCGTGGCCACCGGTGGCTCACGTTGCAGTCAAAGTGTTACAAACTTCAACCCAAAGCGTAAATTGTCTCGTCAATTTTAATACATAGGGCAGTAATGCTCTCAATTGGAAACTGCTGTCAAAAATTGACAACTCCTACCTCAGTCTGAGAACTACTGCTCCAAATTGGAAACTCGCAAATTAAAAATCCATAATCATAACTGCTCCCTACATTGAAACTAGTGCCCTAAATCAAAACTAGTGCCCCAAATTGAAAAGTGCTCATCCGAATAGAAAACTATTGATCAAATAGAAAACCACTGCATGAAATTGCAAACTAGTTACCAAAATTTAAAATTTCCCTTGAAAATTGAAAAACTATTGCCTGAATCTAAAACTGCTACCTCAATTTGAACAAAGCTACTCCAAATAGAAAAATCATTGCCCCAATTTGAGAATTCTTTCCCTAAACCAAAACTAAATCCCTACATCAAAACTACAGCCATTAATCAAAACTACAGCCTTAAATCAAAACTACAGCCATAAATCAAAACTACAGCCATAAATCAAAACTACAGCCATAAATCAAAACTACAGCCATAAATCAAAACTACAGCTATAAATCAAAACTACAGCCATAAATCAAAACTACAGCCTTAAATCAAAACTACAGCCATAAATCAAAACTACAGCCATAAATCAAATCTACAGCCATAAATCAAAACTACAGCCATGAATCAAAACTACAGCCATAAATCAAAACTACAGCCATAAATCAAAACTACAGCCATAAATCAAAACTACAGCCATAAATCAAAACTACAGCCATAAATCAAAACTACAGCCATAAATCAAAACTACAGCCAAAAACAAAACTACAACCATAAATCAAAACCACAGCCTTAAATCAAAACCACAGCCCCAAATCTCCAACTGCTACCTCAAATCGAAAACTACTGACTAAAATGGAAGCTATTCACTCATACTAACAAGTACCGCCCCATATTGAGAACTACTGCCCAAAATTAAAAACTAACTGAAAATTTACAACAGCTATTTTAAATTTAAAGCTACTGCCCTTAATTAGAAAGTGCAGCTCCATATTGAAAACTTCAGCACAAAATTGAAACCTACTGCCCAAAAATTCAAAACTAATCTCCCAAATGAAAAACTACTGCTCAAAGTTGAAAACTGTTATTGAAAATTGAAACCTTATACCACAAATTAAAATCAAATAACCAAATTAGAAATTATTTCTCATATTGAAAGCTACCGCCCATTTTTAAAACAGCTACTCCAAATTGAAAACTACTGCGGGAATTGAAAACTGCCACAAATTGAAAATTACTTCCTTAATTGATAACTGATATCAAATTTAGAACGATTGCACAAAATCAAAAACTTTGTATTAATAAATTTATATCTACTATTTGAAAATTGAAAACTACTTCGCAAAATTAAAAACCACTGCCGAAATTGTGAATAATAGCACGAATTAAAAACTGTCACAATTTCAAAGTTACTCCTTCAAATTAGACATGACTACTTGTTTTAAAAACGCAGTAAAGAGGAGAACTACTGCGCCCAAATTTGAAATTTTTACGCACAATCAAAAGTTAATGCGTAGAATTTAAAATACTACACAAAATGGGAAACCACTGAGCAAAATGAAAACTACATCCAAATTCAAGAATGACTATTGTAAATCAAACTCAATTTGAAAGCCTCTGCTGAAAACTAAAAGCTACCGCCTCGAACTGAAAAACCGCTATCTCTAATTAAAGAACACTAACTCCAATTAATAACAACTACTTCCGATTGAAAACCCACACCCGCGAAGGGAAAAAACTACCTCAAATTGAAAGAGAATTATTCCAAGCTAAATAATATTGCTCTAATTGGTAAATCCCACTCTCCCTAGTTCAATACCACTGCTTTTAGTATGACCTTGTTCGAACATCGAATGCGTGTCTCTTGCTGGATACAAAGCTCTACCTTGAAACTAATGCTCTAGTAAAAATATAACACCACAGCTCCAGTAATAATGCTACCGTCCCTAAACACTTCATCTGCGACGTGAGCGACTGGGGGTCAATAGGGGAGTTTTCATAATACTGCTGACCGACCAAAAGTCACAAACTCTATTTTCATGAATACTTAAACAAACCTAAATGGAGGCACGGTCCATTTAATATTGGATATTTTCAACATAACCAATTGACTATGTATTCGAGTTATCAAACTTCAATTGTACCTGCCGCAGTCAAAGTGGTTAAGGCAACCTCCTGCCCTAGATTGAAAACCGCTACCCAATCCTCGAAACCCTAAGACCAAGTACCGCCGTAAGTTACAAGCCAGCGCAGCGCGGCGACCACACTCGGCACCTCATGCTGAATCGGCCACATGAACCTCAACTTTGACACCAAATAACAATAACTCCGCAGGTGCAGTATTACAGACACCCATCTTCTTTCAATGATAACAACAGCGCGGGAGAAAATTACTTTCAACACCAGAGTTAAAGTGCTTGTGGCTCACTCTGCACGCAGAGGAGTAGATCACGTCACGACCGCTGCACCATGAGCGGACAAGCGAGTAGGCGGGCAGGCACCCTCTTGAGGAGATGTCAAGCGCCAAGACGCACGCAGGCCTCGTTGGCGCAACAGCAGGTGCCCGTGCAGTACCACTTAGCAGCCGCCGAGTTGAGGTGCCCGTGTCTGCCTTGACCTGGTCGCGGCCCAGTGTGCGGTGTTCTCACTTTCTTAAAAAAAATCGGTCGCAATCATGTTCTTTTTAGTTTCGAAGCTCGGTACTGAAACAGTGTGGGGAAAATTTAGGGAACTTTGAAAGTTCTCATAATGTTCTATGCCATTTTGGTTGTCACAAGGAGGCGAGGTTGTGAGCCCTTCTGTTCTCTTTTCGAAGCTAAAAAACAAAACTAATTAAGGCTCTCCAGCGCATTACGTAATTCATCGTTCGAGGGATCCAAACTAGAAACAAAAGCTGCAGCACAAGAAACTCGTGTAAAGTAAAAATTGTATCAACTTTATATAATTCGTTACATGGTGACACTAATTCCCTGAAATCAATTGATATTAAACCGAAAGTGTACAAATGGATTTTGGCTATTCTTCAACATGGTGTTAGTCACTGGGGTGTTAAATTGGTCTAATTTCATATAATTAGTTAATTACGTTACCTTTTTCTCAAGCCATTATTCATATTCGTGCATTAGTTGTATACTGATACGCCTACACTCACGTCCATCCCTTTTCTCGTGAGCTACACATTAATAACTTCTTAGGAAAAATAACTCAAGCAATAACTGTGTGAGCGAAAATTAATTCATGCAATTTAGGATATCTATTTCACAAACACCATAATTTTGCATTAATGCACCTTGCCGAGTATTTTTGTCCTCGTTTACACAAATCGTCCCGCAATAAAGAGTTCAATTTCCAAGTAGCATTCTGGGCCACATTTTCTATGGTTTTACGCTGATGTTTATTTAAGATACAAAATTGAATTGATTTTTTACGGATCCAGTGAGGCTTTTATAATATAAATAAACTATAAGTCAGAGTAAGGACTATAAGTCAGAGTAAGGATATTCGAAGTCGGCAGATCATCCATTCTGAATCCGGAGAATAGTTCTCATGAAAGCTAAATCATTAAGCTAACGTTAAACGAGACAATTATATTCAATATATCTAGACGATCAACACGTTAACTGAGGCGGGTTAAGCTAAAGTTCAATTTTTAACTCAAATTTAAGTTAATTGTAGAGATCAATTTTGAAAATAACGAGCGTTACATAATCGAGTGATAAATTATTACGCATAATCAAAAATTAACACACAGAATTTAAAATACAACACAAAATGCGAATACTACTCTTCCTTTCACTTTTATTAAGTGTTTAGTAAAATTGAGTTTGTAATTGCTTTTCGGTCAGCAGCATTATGGAAATGCCCTCAGCGACCACCGGTGGATCATGTCGCAGTCAAGGTGTAAATGTAGTGAAGGTGTCAGGTGCTCACACGTAGTTCGTTCCCACTGGATCTTGTTAATAAATGCCACTCTTGAAATGTTTAGTTCGGAGGAGTGTCTTGCTTCGGGGCCTGATGAGCAGTGCAAAAGCACGTATTCCGCTGCACTGCACACTGCTAGAACGTGTGTTGTAAAAACGAGCATGTAAGGCATTTTGAAAATTCTACGCAACTTTCATTTAATCGCCTACTCATTGATGAGAGATTCTCTGCAAATATATATTGTCTATCACAAACAAATACGTACAGATTAGCTCGAAGATCGAAAGTGAGGTGTAAGGTCAACGTTAAGAAGAGTGCGCCTTATCTTCTCATTTTTGGAGCGTCTTTTCTCCAATTGGTATCACGTTTACGGCACGCTTTACCGTATATAATAATAATAATTGTGTTAAAACAATGAACATATATTTGAGTGCGCACCAACTACTCCTTTTTAGGATTCTCTTCTCCAATTGGTATCACGCTGACAGCACACTAGGCAGAGGGTAAAATATTTGCATCCATCTCTGAGGCGCAGAAGATAAAAATAACTGTAACAGCATTCCCAGTCCCTTGGAATTACATGAGGAATTATTATTACCCTAATTATTATTCCTATTATTCATTTGAGCAGTTATATCAAGAAAACATTTTCAAAGACCCTGAATAAAACCTTGACATAAGTTCATTCAACTTAACAATGCAAGCAATCTTAGCACATCATGCCCAGGTCGTTAACATAATGTAAATGAAAATCAGTCCTAACGATAGGGAACGATGGTATGAAACATTTTTTTTATAAACGAAATCATTAGATCCTCACATGATCAGATCTTAATCTATTAATTCTTTACAACACCTAAAACACGAGACAATTGATCAGAAAGTTCAAAACATAATTTATAGTTGCACATTCATACGCACATTTACTCTAAGCATTCGTGCTGAAGTGATAATACTTTAAACAGTAGTAAATCCACGACATCAATAACAATGTCTTGCCTTTTCAACGGCTTTTAAATGATATACATCAGTGGAAAAATGAAAGCGATGAAACATGCACGTGTAACGCAGAATTAACTACAAATATCACAAGTCCTGGCATTTCATGTCGTTTTAAAACAACTCAAATTCAATCGTAAATGTTGTCATCGCCGCCGCGAGCTAGCAACATCGTAGGTATAGGGCCGATTTTCAGACATTTTAATTCGTCGTCGTAGTGGTAGAGCGATTTCATAAGTTTTTTTTTGTACATTAGATTAGATTATCATTAGATCAAATAGATTAATGCACTAGACTATCATCAAGTGCATGTGACAAGATGACAATTATCATCTTGTGCATTTCCCCATAAGCTTGCGAGACATCACTCTAAATTGTATATCAGAACCATAATCAAGTTTGACAAGGGCTTTCTTCACATCAAACCAGACCTTGTATGTGTCAGTTTAATTAGGGCTCTCACTGGGGATACACAGATAAACTGTGCGAGGATGGATGGAAAAGAAATTAGTTTGAAGTGAACCACTAACTCGCTGCTAAACAGAATACAAGCAATATGAAAGACTGGGAGGAATAGCAGTTAGAAAGACAACGAGTAGCAGTATGAGACTAGAAATAGCAATATGAGAGACGACGAATAGCAATATAAAAGACGGGGAATAACAATATAAAAGACGGGGAATATAAAAATGAGGGATGAAGGATAGAAATATGAGAGACAAGAAATAACAACATGAGAGACGAGAATGTCGATATGAGAGACGGGAAATGGTCATAAGAGCTAGAGACGTGTTAGCTCTGAGAACCCCCGAAACCACGGTAGGCTGGGTATGCGTTGAAAGAAAAGATCAAAGGCGTCGCTCATTGTTAAAAGAGAGACAGCATGGCTCTGTGCCAGCTGCTGTGCTTCGGTCAGCGGGACACAGGAGATACACTGCTCTATTCCGACGGTCATCACCACGAGCTTATCTACCGCAGGCAGTTTGTGGTGACGCCACCAACACATGATACAATGGCCACAACATCGTGGGTTTAGGGCCGATTTTCAGACATTTTTATTCGTCGTCGTCATCATGGTAGAGCGATGTCGTAAAATTTTTAAGTCTATTTTGTGAACAAGCAGTAGAGTAAAGGCCACTTTGGAAAGCTTACGCTACTGGCTAGACCGCTACAACAGCGTAGAACGTTTGAAAATCTGTCCCCTGCATGATTGTAGAAAACGGTGACGGTAGGTAGAAAAGTTATAGGAAAACTCTGCTACTCTATTAGCTTGTACAACACTTCCTTGTCCTTAGGATAAGCAGTTAGAAAACAACTATAATCACAGTGCGTAGTGGTAAAAATAAAGGGATAATTGCGGATGGTTCTTCATTCAACTAAAGGTTCACTTGAAAAGAAAAAATGAGATAAAATAAAACGAAATTTAAAAAAAAATGCCGATACATAAAATAAATTACAATCAGTTGGATTTTAAATACTTCTTTAATTCCGCAGAGACCGCTTTCAGGAAAGGGCAACAAGTGGGAAAACCAGGCCTAGCTTAATCACAAACGAAATCATTAAGCGACTGGCAAGTGCTTACGAACGAAATTGCAGTGGTGCCTCGACTGAGTCAAATTTCATACATATCTTACATTGATGATATTGGAGTAACCCTGCCTAGCCCAGCACGACGACAACAGGAACCGAATGAGAAGAATTTGATTACGGCTTTGCATAAGATTCGACCGGATTATGGCAAGAGCGTGATTACTATTACCGAATTAACAGAAGGGTAAAATCAATCGTAACTGAGTGGTTGCAAAATTGACGTCTATCTTTCATGAAGCCATTTCATCAGATGAGCACAGAAATTATTATTATTATTATAAAGATAAGCAAAGACTGCATTGTCTTACAGAAAAATATAGTATAATCTGTTGAGTGAACAATTTGAAAAAATTTCTATTAGTGTTGGTGATAACATAAAATCTGATAACGCTCTTCAATAACAACCTGTGAAAAAAGCATAGGCGCCATTCATTTCAACAGCTTCCATTTGGAGCAGCGGTTAAAAAAATCAGCATCTTATCCTCCAGCCTGCAACATAGACGACAGAACACTTAGGACATCAGAGAAATTACTGCAACAAGAAAACTCAACGAGTGCGGCTGCAAGACCCCACTCACGACCAAATACTTGAGTCATTTTATTAGTGAAAGAAAGAGAACGTGAGGAAAAAGTGATCGGAAAATTATTACACGAGTGTTGTTATACATTTAAAGTGTAGTGCGAAGAGCTGAGATCTAGCCTCATATTGGAAGGCCCTTGGACGTTCGATAAGAAACATTAAAATATTAATAAAAACGACGCATGAATTTCTTCGCGCCGTGAAGAGGTAAGTGAACGCTGCTCGGTTGTTTATTCCGGAATGAATAAATTTTCACTAGCATGAAGCAAATATAATAGTGTGTTACACAGCGAACTTATACGTCTTATATTTATACCTATAGAAAGTAGCAAAACCGCCAAAACAGAGTTCCTAATTAGCATCAATGACTCATCAGAGAGTAGATTACTATGTACTTACAAACAGTAGCTATGCTCATTTTTGTCCTGGTGAGTATTTTCTCACACGACGTAACTGTACGATAGCAGCAATTGGCAAGCACATCTAGGGGTGCAGCGAAGATAGTGACCTGAATTTATGACTTACAACAGGTGTATTCGTACACCCTACACACTTACACGTGACAACGCTTTCAAAGCCTACATGGATCTCTAATACCAGCGTTTGCCCTGTAACGCGGGTAGACGTGTTCATTTGAGTACAACAAATTAGCTAAATAGTCCAAAAATTGACCCATTTCTCCAGAAATTTACCCATTTCTCCAGAAGTTCTCCGTACTCTATTCGGTCAACGGGAGGTCAAAGTGAGTGCCTAATATTACAGGAATAATTACTTCCGACTTATCGGATCATTTTCCGATTTTTCCAACTAAGAAAAATATCTATGCCTCTTGCACCACGCCATAGGCTGAAACTTACTTGTATCGTGGCGTAAATGAATCTAATTTGGGAGCAATGCGCACAGCTCTAGAAGAGCTAATCCCAACATAGGACATCTCTCAACAGAACAATAATGCAACGAACATTGATGAAACAATACTGAACTTGACTGAAATTATAACGACCGCATGTAATCAATGTTGTCCGGTCAACACTCCTACAATTACATCGAAAAATAGACAAAAGCACTGGATTAATGAAGAAATCGTTATTATAATAGAGAAACGTCAAACGTATCTAGCTCTTCTCTACAAAGGCTGAATATCTAGGGAAATGTATAACAGATTCAGGAACTATGTGACAAATCAGATAAGGGCATCGAGAAAAACTACTATACGCTCAAATTCATTCAATTTAAAACTAATATTAAAAACCTGGCGCCTGCTGAATTCTTGCTATAAACCTATAAACCGATATATAAGTTTTAAATTAAATAAATTTGAATTGCCTAGTGTTCAAGATAATATAAAATATCACGAGAAGAAAGATATAGCTGATATTTTAAACAATTTTTTCGTCAACGTAGGAAAAAATATTCTTGAGAACCTAAAGATCACTTGAAATATTTGGATCATATGCGTAAGTACAACTCATTATTCTTTACGGCAACCGACTGTTCCGATATAATTGCGTGCATAAACAACTAGAATAATAAATCAAGTGGTTTAATAACGTTCTCGACGAAAGTCCTTGAATGTTATAGCTGAAATTATAGCCCCGTTCAAGTTCAAAATTATTAACCAGTCGCTCTGCCTAGGCTTTTTCCCGAACTGTCTCAAAGTTGCTAGAGTAACCCCAATTTTTAAAAGTGATGAAGATTAGATTAGATTATTAGATAGTTTAAGCCTCCCTATCCGCCACAAATGCGATCCAAATCGAGGAAGAAGGAAGGCACTAAATAGTATGAAGTTAAAGGAACGCGGAATCTATGCAGAAAGGGCATAGAAACAGTAAGTTAAGAAAGAAGTTCATGAAACAAGATCAAAGTCGAAGAGGGAAGTAGTAGGTGCTGAAAAACAAGACAGCAGTGAACCGAAAAAAGGGGGTCCTTAACAGAACATTAACACTATTTCAACATAAAGCAGGCCTACCTAACTCTCAGCTCGGGCCCTCACATTTTACCCCTGAGAGTTCTAATTCCCATAGATACAATAGTTGTATACCCCTGAGGTGTTAAAAGTGATGAAAAAACTTGCGTAAACGATTATTAACTTATATCTCTGTACTACCAATTATTCCCAAAATATTTGAGAAAATTGGAAATAGAAAGTTTATTCCTATTTTGAACAAAAACTATTCCTCTATCAAAAACAAATTGGTTTTCGCTCTAAAAAATCAACGACGCAAGCAGTGTTAAATCATTTATAATACTATATTCCAATATCGACGAAGGAAAGCTTGTTTTCTCCGTATTTCTTGACTTTCGAAAAGCATTCGATAGTGTGGACAAAAACATATTACTCTCGAAACTTCACTTTTATGGCATTAGGGGAGTTGCTGATGATTGGTTCAGATCATACCTAACAAATCGAAAGCAATACGTAGTCATTGATGAAGCACAATATTATTGGAACTGCAGACAATCAGCCATGGAGTTCCACAAGGGTCTGTCCATGAGCCTCTCCTATTTTTACTCTTATCCAACGTTTTCATTAAATCTAAATCATTTTTTAAATTCACACTTTTTGCCGATGACATCACGCTTTCTACAGTCCTTCCTAATCAAAATCTTGCTTTAATTTCGGAGTGTATAAATAACGAGCTCCAAAATGTTTCAATGCGGCGCAAAGCTAATAAAATCAGCCTCAAGATAAAATATATCATGGTCTCATGCAAGGGAAATACATCTCTTCCACGCGGTAAAATTGGCGAAGGTGATATCGAAGAAACCAACTCATGTAAGTTTCTGAGCATTATAATAGATAAACATCTGACCTTCAAAGAACACATTGCTCATATTATTACTAAGTTATCAAAATCCATTGGAATCCTGTATAAAATGAAAAATGTATTGCCCGAAGCTTTGCAAATACTTTACCGAACGCTCATTTCACCTTACTAGCAATACGGTGTAGAAGCGTGGCACAGAACTGACAAAAATAATACTAATTTACTCTTTACTTTGCAAAAAAAGAGCCATTCGAGCGGGAAAGAAACTAGAATATAATGCTCACACAGATGATTTATTCAAAAGTTTAAAACTACTTAAACTTCTGTATCTCTACAAACTCTTCAAATGCAATTTCATGTATAACAGTCACCAAAAAAGGCGAAACACACTTAAAAAAATTATTAACTCTACAAACTGGACATCTCGACCATTTAACGCAAAATAGAAGTAACTTCATGCTTCCTTACTATTCAACAGCTTGGTCACAACACAGTATCCTCTTCATTAGAACTAAGACTTGGAACTCAATCCCTGCGGAGATCCGTGAAAGAAATTATAACAAAGCTTTCAAAATGAATCCTGAAGCCCTTTTCCTTTCGAAATATTAATCATATAAGATAACTATGTCAAATCTTTTCTCCTAAATGACTTATCCTAATAATTTGCCAAGGTTAATGGCAATGATCTTCAGTCTGTTCTCAGGTCGTTTCTAGAATATACTGTTAACATCTAGCCCTAATGAACTACTTTGTATGATGAAACATCGCATATCGAGTTAACAAATCCATTGATCAGTCTAATGCGTAACTATGTTAGGTGAATTAGGTTAAACATAATTGTACACATTAGACTAGCGTTGGTGGTAGGACGTCCTAGAAGTTGCTGAACTTATTCGGGCCTACAGGTAGCTATATTCAAATCTGACCATTGTACTAACTTGCGAAAAAATCTACTTCTGAATCGGACGTGGTAAATAAATTGCTTAAACTATTTTAAATTGGCCCATTTCTCCGAAATTGGCTCCTTTTTACATAAATTGGACCATTTCTGCACAAATTCGCCCATTTCACCAGAAATTGACCCTCTAACACCGTATTGATTACCGAGTGTGATACAAGGATTGGTTAAGGCGCAGGTACTATGCTGTTTGGGTGCTTTCAAGAAATACCATAAGTTCATCTATTAGATTAGATTACAAGTTAGTAGAATTCTCCCTAACCACTACAAATGTGTTCCAAAAAGAGGACGGATGAAAGCCCTATTTAGTATGGAGTTAACGGAATGGGTAATCTATGCACAAGGTATTAATATTCCTACGTAAGATCCCTTTCGCCCACGTGCGTAAAACCAGCAAGTTAGGAAGGAAGATTATGAAATAAGATAAGAGTTGTAGAAGAAAGTAGTGGGTGCTGAAAAACAGTACCACAGTGAAGCGGAAAAAGATGGTCAGTAAGAAAATGATAAATCTATTATTTTACAAAAATAATAAACCTATTATTTTAACAAAAATAATAAACGTATTTATTTCAACAAAAAAAGGCATACCTAACTCAGCTCAGGCCCACACGTGGTACATTTATTAAAAATATAAATGGAGGCAGTAACCTAGATTTAGGTACTGGTACAGATAGAGACTGACCTAGATTTAGTTAAAGATCTAGATAGAGACATTCAAGTATGCAGGTACTGACCTAGATTTAGGTTCAGATCTAGATACAGGTACTGACCCAAAGTTAGGTGCAGATGTCGATCCAGTCATTGACCTAGATTTAGGCACTGATATAGATACAGGTGCTAAGCTGGATTTAGTCATTGATGTAGATCCAAGCGCTGACCTAAATTTAGGTACTAGCGCAGATACTAGTGCTGATCCAAAAACAGGTTCTGATATACGGCAAAGGCATGCACCAACCTAAATATAAGAGCTGATCGACGAGATACAAGTACTAGCCTAGATACAATACGTGACCTCGATACAGAGACTGACCTAAATAAAGGTACTGACTTGGATAAAGTATCGACTTAGGTACAGATGCTACCCTAGATAGAAGTGACTTACATACAGGTACTAACATGGACATAGGTATTGACCTAGGCACAGTTATCAAACAATGACTCATAGGGGAGGCCAATTTAGGTACAATGATTATACGGAACATCTTCACTATAATAAGAATATTATCGAAGTAAACAAGAAACGAAAAGGAAAACAAAAAAGAAAGAGTAAAAAACATTTATTTATGATATAGTTGATAAGTAAGATGCATTACACTTTTTACAAATGTCTTTAGATTTAGCAGAGGTGAGCTTAAGCAACGCAAGGACGAAGTTCAATTTAAAATAAACATTATACGGGGAATAATTTTGGAAGTAGGAGGTAGATGATTGTCGGCTTGTTGTATCATTCGTAGATCATTGTTCTGAAATTGATTCATGCAAAGAAAAGCTTATTTATGTAAAACCAGCTCAATTATCCTACCGCTTGGTCAGTTATTTATATTTTTACATTTTGAAGTACGACAAGAAGTGTTTTCCTAATTATTCAAGATTTAATCTCAATTACCCAAAGCACTGAAGAGGATGTTTGTACAACGAAACATTGCCTCATGTAGAATTAATTTCGTTTTCCTAGTGATAAATAGTAATGAATATTTTAACGCGCTGTAGCTTTCAACGATCAATTTGACACTAATGATGCAATGGGCGATTCTCAAATAATGAAATACAACCGGATAACATACAACATATGATGTAACACATGACATAACGCATCGAAACGCACCGGAGCCCACCGTTAACGCACCGGAGCCAACCGTTAACGCACCGGAGCCAACCGTTAACGCACCGTAACTCCCCGTAGCGGACCGTAACTCTCCGTAACGCACCATAACTCCCCGTAACGCACCATAACTTCCCGGAACGCACCATAACTTCCCGGAACGCACCATAACTCCCCGTAACGGACCGTAACTCCCCGTAACGGACCGTAACTCCCCGTAACGGACCGTAACTC
>JACJUY010000985.1:40459-57388 GCA_014220935.1 Platorchestia sp. MABIK | reverse complement strand
CCGTAACGTACCGTAACGTACCGTAACGCACCGTAACGCACCGTAACGCCCCGTTACGCACAGTAACGCACCGTAACGCACCATAACTCACCGGAACGCACCGTAATGCACCGTAACGCATCATAACGCACTGGAACGCACCGTAACTCTCTGTAACGCACAGTAACTCACCGTAACGCACAGTAACTCACCGTAACGCACAGTAACTCACCGTAACGCACAGTAACTCGCCGTAACGCACAGTAACTCGCCGTAACGCACAGTAACTCACCGTAACGCACAGTAACTCACTGTAACGCACCGTAACGCACCATAGCAGAAAATTTATTCAATACATAAACATAAACTCACCGTAACATATATATATGGTGGCGCAGAAGTACGCACCCTTCTGAAGGTAAATTTTAAAGATTTTTACCGCAATATACATTGGGTATCTGTAGACAGGATACGACATGTAAATAAACTTCAAGAGTTCCTCTATCGTTTGCAATTAAGCCTATCGTTATATTTTTCATATGTTATTTTTAAATAATTTTTAAAAGGGTGCGTTACTTTTGCACCACCCTGAATATTTGCATATAATTATTGAAAATCGCTCATGCTTCCGTTATTGGTCTGAATTCATTGAGATCGGCACGCAAGAGATTCCTAAATTGGCACCGCGAGCTTCATTTTAAGACACGAGCAGAACGAATAGAACTCAAGGCCGAACTTCCCACCCACTCGACGGTGGTCTTGCCAACTGTTGGAACTGCATAGTGGCGGCACTCACATGAGTCACGGCTGGCTGTTTCGTGCGACTTGCGGAGAGGAAAAGACCGTGTCACGGCTGGCTGTTTCGTGCGACTTACGGAGGGGAAAAGGCCATGTCACTGCTGGCTGTTTCGTGCGACTTGCGGAGGGGAAAAGGCCATGTCACGGCTGGCTGTTTCGTGCGACTTGCGGAGGGGAAAAGGCCATGTCACGGCTGGCTGTTTCGTGCGACTTGCGGAGAGGAAAAGGCCATGTCACGGCTGGCTGTTTCGTGCGACTTGCGGAGAGGAAATGGCCGTCAGAAAGATCATGGGAAGTAACTTTATTTTAATGAGAGAATAATCCGAGGTCGGACAAGTGGGTGGAGCCAAATCAACAGCATGAGAGATCGAAGCAAATCAGTAAAACTGAGACAGAAATTTTTTAACGCGATGATTGTTATTCGACCCATCCCGGGTCGTGTTAAAGTTTTTCCTGCAGCGAAACAACCCATCGATGGGTCGTTTGAAATATTTCAATAATATTCTAAAACTAATGGTATTTAATGGGCCCAGTTAATGTTCGGTATTTATAAAATTGTTAACAACTTTTGACTTTAAATTTAAGTTGAATATTAAACTTAAATTTAACCCATCCCAGTCAACGTGTTAAGCAGGAACTGAGTGCAGAAATCATGAGGAGTTTCAAACAGCCTCTGATTGATTGAATGATGAGTCAGTTTCAGCCTCTACAACTACAGCAAAGGCGTTCCAAAGAGGGGAAGGATTAAGGCACCATTTAGCATGGAGTCAAAGGAACACGGAGTCTGTTCACTCGGTGCGTTCCTGCACTCACAGGACCTCGTGCGCAGAGAAACAGTGCGTTGAGAGGGAAGGTTAGGAAACAAGTTAAAAGTTGAAAAAGAAAGTCAGTGGTGCTTAAAAACAGGACAGCAGTGAATCGAAAAATGACGGTCCCTAACAAAACAAAAAAAACTTTAGAACAATAAATAAGAAGGCCTACATAGCTCAAAGCTCGAGACCTCACATATCTTCTTCGAACAGCCATTCATGAACGTTTGTGATGCGAGGACGCAAGCACTATCGCTGTATATATAACGACTGCATACATAGTTATGTACGTACAGCCCACGGGACTCCCACGTAACACCGTTGCCAACGTACGCACATATACATACATATATATAAATATGTGTTTGGATCAAGGAGCCTGTAGGAGCCGCAGCGTATGAAAGCCTCAATAGAGTGTTTTATAAAGTGTACTTTATATACTATTTACATACATATATGCAACCTTCTATTGACGCTTTCATATGCTGCGGCCTAGAGCCTGCTTGAGTACAAACTGCAGCTTCAGAAAAAGTTCACACTAGTAAAGCACGAAACCAATAGCTCTGATTAACGTATAGCTGACCCGTTGAACTCTACGGTAGAGCGCGTAGAATTGACCCGTTCAACTCTACGGTAGAGCGCATAGAATTGACCCATTGAACTCTACTATAGATTAAATGTGCAACTGAGTTGTCTAATCTTACTTGCTGAGTGTGTCGACGCTCAGCTGTGAGTATGTTTTGCTGTGTTAAGGTGCCAAGACACCGAGGTGGTTAACGCAGGGATGCCAGACTGGCATTTTATGACCACTAGTCTCAAGTCGAGGTATTTGTTAAAAATAAAATCTAAACATAAAAAAGCTTTTAGCACCTGCCAAGCCCTGCAGATTTTTCGGCTACTGAGAGCTATGTACGTTTGTGGTAAAATTGTATTATTGCAAAAAGCAAAATCTTGCAAATTTTAGCCGGAAACCGCCCAGTTTGAGGCCAACAAAAAGGCCGCCAAACACAATCTCGTTGAGAATTCAAAAGATTCATCTCTGAAAATGTAATGGTTTCATTCAATGAGGGTTTGAATGGTCTCTAATTTTTCATTTTCAAAAGCGTTCAAAAATCACAAACCACACAACACAGGCTTATAAGCTGAAAGAGTAGACTAGGGGCAGCAATTACACATGCAAGATTAAATTAGAAGTAATTTTAACCCTCTTTAGCCACAACAATTGTCTTTCAAAGAGAGGAAGGAGGAAGGCACCTTAGTGTGGAGTTGAGGGAACGGAGAATCTGTGCAAAAAGAGAGTTCGCATTCAAGATCTATCGAGCGCAGAAGCAAGTGAGGTTAAGAGAGACGTTTTTGAAATAAGATAAAAGTCAATGAAGAAAATAATAAGAGCTCAAGAATAGGAACAGCAATTAACCGAATAAACGGTCCGTAACAAAAAAATAAATCGGGACCTCACATCATCTCTCCGAGACAACTAATTTCCATACATGCAATAGTGGTATACCCCAGAGGAAAAAGGCTGTGGAAAAGGCCGAGAGCTGGTCATCTTTACTGCCGAGGAAGATCACAATTTCAAACGCAACTTAACACGTTGAAGACGTTTGCGTAATTGTTGCAGTTGGTTAGGTCAGGTTGTAAGTAGCATAATTAACCTACACACTTTATTGCTCGCACACATTTCTCTCCCACCTAAGATATATAAAAAATATAATTACACCATAACATTTCACCTTGTGCGCTTAAACCTTTTCTGAAAATAGCGAGATAATTGAAAAATACGAATTTATGCCGGTACGTAAATGAGCAATACACCTAGTGGTACACATGTGTCCCACAACGTCGTCAACAGGTTAATTAAGTCCTAGACAACATGCCTTGCCAATGATTATAATCATTGGCAAGGCATGAAAATTGACGATGATAATTATCATTAACAAAGCTTAATAATTGATGCCTTGTGAAGAAGGGCTAAATTGGTGTGTGAAAAAGAGCAAAATTCGTGCGTGAAGAAGGGCTAAATTGGTGTGTGAAAAAGAGCAAAATTCGTGCGTGAAGAAGGGCTAAATTGGTGCATGAAGAAGGGCTAAATTGGAACATGAAGAAGGGCTACATCCGTGCATGAAGAAAGGCTACATCGGTACATGAAGAAAGGCTACATCGGTACATGAAGAAGGGCTAAATTGGTGCACAAAGAAGTGGACCACTTTTTTACGCACCACTGCGACCGTCCGAGAATAGCAGGCATGACCCAATTCTGTCACAGACGAGGTTCCAACAACTCCGATGTCCTCAAGCAACAAACAAAGCACGCAGCAGTCCTGTCACCACAGCCACCTGAGTTCCCTTGTTCTAGATTTGTGTTGCGTCACATCCAATGAGCGTGATCTCTCGTCTGCAGCACCTGTGAAGCAAGATCCATTAAGCGTGATCTCTCGTCTGCAGCACTTGTGAAGCAAGATCCAATAAGCGTGATCTCTCGTCTGCAGCACCTGTGAAGCAAGATCCAATAAGCGTGATCTCTCGTCTGAAGCACCTGTGTAGCAAGATCCAATCAGCGTGACCTCTCGTCTGAAGCACCTGTGAAGCAAGATCCAATCAGCGTGATCTCGCGTCTGAAGCACCTGTGAAACAAGATCCAATAAGCGTGATCTTCCGAGTGAAGCACCTGTTTCTATCTCAGCGTTGTTTATGTTTGTTTGCAAGATCCACTAAGCGGGTCCTTCGGTAGAAGAAATTGAGTCGCATCAAATGACCCATTGTCATACCCATACGTGGAGATGAGACCGCTAAATTATGCTCGTGTGTACTCTTCGCGATTCCTGATAATTTGAAGTAAGATGTTTTAGCTGCCAAAGTGAGTCATTTTGGTGCGACTCGAAATGAGACAGGAACAAATATATCTCATCATGACTTCAAAATGGAAACGCAAACCCTTTAAAACAAGTCAACCTATTGTAAGGGTGAAAGTAACAATATATGAGGTAGGTGCGTAGGTTTAATTTAAAATGAAAACACGTGCCTTGTTTAAAATCGAGTAACATATTGTACGCGTGATATGGTCCCTACTTTTTCCAATTTTTAATTTTTTTTTTTTTTGCAATTACTAAAAAACTCAAAAAATAAACTCTTATTCCAAACAGTAACTCTCAGTGATCAGATAACAACATGGTAATTGAGTTTGGCGTATCATCATTACTAACAATGTAAACGAACATAACAGTGCAGTCACCGAGTTTAGTGAAGAATGACGCAGAAGTCGAAATTGGCTTCGAAGTAATAACTGCAGGAGCCTACTGTGTGCAGGGCGTCCTCCCAAAAATGTACTCATCCTTTGACTTACGATTAATTATGTAGTTTTAATTTCAGGTGCAACTACATTGAAAGAATTTCTGACACACCTCTGTGTGTCAAACAGGTTTTTCAGAGAAATCCTGACACTTATCATGCATCTCCTTTAACTACACTTTGGAGCGTTTGAGAGAGTGAAATGAAATATTAACGTTTCAAACGACCAAAACATTTCTGTTCAAACTTGAACTGTGAATGAATTTTGCGATTGGAGCATAAATCTCTCCATAGGCCTTAAAATGTTCGTTATTTTTCTTTCAAACTCCTTGATAATGCCTGTATTTTGTGTACTTAGTAGCCGGTCTCATAAAGTGAAACATTGAGGGAAAATAGTGTTGGTTTACGCTAAATGTGTCATGGTTGGCGCATTTATGCGTGTCATATTAGTTCATACGCACAAAAGTATGTCACAATACATTGCCTGATGATGATGTATATTGATGACATACTTTTTGTGTGATGGTTTTGTGACAACCTAACACACAAAAGCGTGTCGGTTTTATGATAAAGTGTTTCCCTGTGACGTTTTCTTCTGACATTTAATGTTCTTGAATTCAATGTTTTCCCTTTGATTTAACTCAATAGACTTGTAGCTATGTTAATAAAGCCCTTCATCACTCCGAAATGGGCAGTCAAAGAGTAAGTGCATTATTTTGGGGCAAGCTGTATAGTTGAGCTTAGACCGGCAAGAGAGGCTGCCTATTTCTGTGGTGCCCTCATCGAGATAACCACGCCACAACGGGCCAAACATTCCCCAAACATTGCAGCAGGCCAAGCATTCCCCAGACATCATCGTCAGTGCGCTAAATATTCCTTCAACACTCCAACTGGCCAAATAACCCTCCAACATTGCAACGAGCCAAACATCCCTCCAACACCGCAAGGGACATTGAGCCCCACTGCAGATGTGCCATCAACAAACGCGCACACAACCGGAGCCTGCTCACGAACACAAAACTCAGGCCACACAAATAAGTCTACCGAGTTCTGCGCGTCAAAGCAAGGCTCTGATCCGTAAGGTGGCGAGGGCGCTCTTCAGTGTGCCCGTGAGGGCCAATGTGCGTCACGTGACGCTTGTGGACTCCATTTCGACGCGCCAACTGCCTAAATGTATGCTTGTAGACTTGAAACGTGCGGTGTATATGTGTAGTCAATATCTAAAGCATTATTGAAATTTTCTTATACTCCTATCAACCAAATTAAAATTTAGTCGGTATTTACTGTGAAACGCTCGATATATGTTTAGTCAGGATTTAAAGTATTGGTGACTGGCCAACTCAATTAGAAATGAGTGCTTATGTACCTATATAAACCCGCGATGGATGTAACTGTGCAGGCAGGACTCGAGTCATTAACGGAATGCCCTCACATATTTACCAACTTAATTCATTCCTTGATTTACGTCTCATAAACTTCGATATGACCCACGGAAATAAAGCGTTAATCCTTAGAAAATTTAAACACAATCCCTGGGTTCTAATGATCATTTAGTTTCTTACATTAAACTAGATTAAATTAGATCATATTAGAAGTTAGTTAAGCCTCCCTAACCGCAACAAAGACGTTCCTTCCAAAGAGGGGAATGCACCTTTAAGTATAGATTTAAGGGAACGCAGAATCTATGCCCAAAGTGCATAGAAGCAGTTAGTTGACAAAGACGCTCATGAAACAAAACAAATGTTGATGAAAAAAGTAGGTGCTGAAAAACAGGACAGCAGTGAACCGAAAAAAGATCTTCCATAACAAAGCAAAAAATCTGTTCTATTTCAACAAAATTTCAACCTATCTTTTAGCTCAGGATCTCACGTATTCCTCCATAGATACAATAGTTGGATCTTCCAGGGAAAGAAAGGGAAAATATAAAAAAACCGTTCATATGCAAAAAATGGCCCATGAAATGCATTACAGCCAATTAGATTCTCAAAATTTCTTAACATAGAGGCGTTAAATAGATACAAATACCATAATAAGTAGACTATAGCCATGTGAGGGAATTCAATATATAATAATTGAGAGAATGATCATTCATTTTCCACGAGAGAGTTCATGGGTGACGACGCCAGAGCTTTTACTCAGGGCTATTTTCTTCGTTTCCAAGTCAAAATTCTCCCTCATGAGTGATGCCACCACGATAATTCGATGCCACCACAATTACATGGCGGATAACTCTGCCTACAGAGGCTGCATTTCCTCGCCTTCGCAGTGGCGGCTTCTTACCGCAGCGCAACCTTCGTAAACTACAATGCACGATGCAGTTCTGCGCGACTCTTCACCTTGTTTGCTTGCTTGTTTGCTTACATGTTTGCTCGCTTGCTTGTTTGCTCGCTTGCTTGCTTGCTTGCTCTCTTGGCTGCTTGTTTGCTCGTTTGCTTGCTTGCTTGTTTAGTCTCGCCGTCCATTTTCCCACCCTGTAAATGCGAGACCTGAACACTAATTACAGACCGCAGGAAGTAAATTTTTAAACTCCACTTCATTCATACTAGTATTGATGGGAATTTAATCGGAAGCACAGCACAAAAATGTCAAGTCTAATGAAGAGACCTCGCAGCCAAAAGTTACATTCAAAAACAGGTTTTACGAAATCAATTCTAATCCCTTATGAATTATAGCCTCTAGATAATAACAACCGTAACTTATAACCCCTACAACCCCAAGTTAGACCCCATTACATGGCGCCGCTACTTTGAAAGGTGCGAGCACGTCAGTTAGCATTAATGAAACTCTGCAAGGGCAAAAATAGACCCCACAGACATTAGCCTATGCCTCCAAGCGGTGGAACTGAGAAATGAATAACGAACCAACGAAACGAATAACCAGACTAATAAAATACCGCTTCTATTTCCCTCGAGTGTTCCATGTCATCTGCATATATGGGGCGAATGAATTAAGCTCTATCTCATTCAGTCTCACATAAGTTCATAAGGCGTGAGCCATTCATCTAATAAAGTTGGTATACTCTCCGATAACGTGAACTGAATGCTTATCCGTGATACAGACTATACCATGGGACGACGAAAGCTCTATCATCTGAGTCTCATCTAAGTTTATGAAACCTAAATAATTTACTTTTAACAACTGATTTAATGTAAACATAGGTTTTTCAGCATCAATTACTTTCCAATAACAAGAGCAAGTGAAGGTGTCGAGCACATCTGTGATACAAGCTCTACCACCTCTCCAATTTTCGAGTGATGTAGACAATAGATGAAGAAGTCGGCTATGATTACTGTCATTAACTAGCTGTCTCTATGAGCAGGGTGTGGGCACACGCCTTGTGCTTATTCGTTTCCTTAGTACATGCTGCGTTAATAGTTCTTCCACTTTCTTCAGTTAAAACATCGTCGTTGCATCGAAAACGGAACCTTAAACTTACTAAATTATTATTATAGTTGCGATCGATCGGGTGGGCAGAATTATCTCTATATATGGCACAGATCAAACGCGAGTGCGCACCAGAACAATGAACATGCTACGAATGAAAGTTTTAAAGAACGCTTCTCGGACATAAAAAACTGTTCGGTGCGTATTCAACCCTGACAGAATTTTCACTGCTTTTTAATACCTTATTGTTTTGCTTGCTAATATCGAGGTAAATTCAAGGAAAAACCCGCCAAAGTGGATGTTTCTTCGCTGCTCGTGCTGGCTTCGGGGCGCTGAAGGCAACAGCACAATTACGTTTGATGTTCTTTCTTCACACGAGTTTTGCTTAACGCCATCTTACAATCCATCAGCGAGAAGCACCTACTTAATTAGCAAACAATTTCTTGAATAAAATTAAAGAGGTTGTGAACATGCCGCGAATCAGCCCCGACGTGCCAAAAGATAAAATTTTATTTTACAGAGTTTATTCTTCACTGCTTTGCCTGAGGAAAACCAGCTCCTTTTGCCAAACGCAAGCTGCAATGAATTCTATAAAGCAGCCACACTGAAGGACGGTGA
Organism: Platorchestia sp. MABIK; assembly: GCA_014220935.1. Classification (NCBI taxonomy): domain Eukaryota; kingdom Metazoa; phylum Arthropoda; class Malacostraca; order Amphipoda; family Talitridae; genus Platorchestia; species Platorchestia sp. MABIK. The sequence goes on along the minus strand of JACJUY010000985.1, from coordinate 48,512 downwards.
TGCCAGCAATGAGCGAGTACCTGAGCACATTTGCTCTCATAATTCCCGTGTTTTGCGCCGAGTTCGTACAATTTACGATGAGCGGGATTGAAGACTCAGACACTCAGCTTTTGTTCCACCTTATAATCTATTGAACACAACACTCACAAAATTAATGAAATTAAAATGCCACCGTAACGAGTGAGAGTAAATTTAACGGGAATTTTTTCGTGAAATACTTAATGCAGTGGGTGTATATGTGCGCGCACAGCTGAGCGCTTTGCGTGCATTACACACAACGAGCTATAATGAGAAGCGCGCTTAGGACCAATACTCATAGCACACCCTCACAGAGGAAGAAATGGCTACCAAAACTTATTTTCGATATAGCAAAAAAAAAAGACATAAATAAAGATGTTGTTGACTGAAAAAGCATTCTGAACTGAATAACTATTTCAGTTTACCTGAGACAGAAAGTTCAGCGCCCGAGACAGCAGAGACAATGCCACGACAGACCCCGTTTATCTCCACGCACCGTAACAAAGAACGCAAGGCGCGCGCAGAAGCGCTGCAGTTTTCTAGAAAACTACACACGCGAGTTTGCGGGTGGATCGAGTGAGGCGACATCGCTGTGTTTTACAGCCGTGCCGACCTTCGACAAACAGCTGCAGTTTAGTAAGCGCACCTAATGTTGCGCTTCGTTTTCTAAGCAAGTTACTTACTACAAGAGAGACATCAAGTAGATAGGCTATTACAGTGGACACATTTGAGTATAGCTACTTGCGGGCCCGAACAAGTTCAGCGACTTCTGGGGTATTCTATCATCAACGCTATGATATAAAGCGTACAATCATGCTTGATCTTACTTTAGCCACGTCGCACTAACGTCACACTCTTCCCACGAGTGCTTAGAGCAGCTCGGCAGTGATAGGGGAACAGATAGGCGTGTATCAACAGGTCTGTTAGCGTAACGTTACGCTCAATTTTGTTGGCCATTTTTCCAACAGTGTACTACATGTTGAAAAAAAAATAATGTCTGTATCATGGTTACACGATTAACCTCCTTTGCCGTCTGATAGGTGCACGATTAACTAATTTACCGTATCACAGATCTACGATTCAACTACTTTGCCGTATCACAGACACGGAATTCAACTACTTTGTAATCGTGCGAGGGTACACTAGGTACGTGATTTGAGATACGCTTTTCCCCTATTGTTCAACAATTTTCACAATTGCAATGCAACTCTAACTTGAAAGTAAGGCCCTCATTTTTGGTGGGTGGGTGAACTACTGTGTAGAACACAATAGAATTTTCTTTTCATTAGTTTGCACTGGTGTTTAAGGCTCGTAGAAAATTCTTAAGAATTTACAGTAATTTATGAAAAATGAGGAATCTACGCACTAGGTGTGTTCCCACATTAGACCTCCTCTGCTCGTAGAAAGTGAAAATTAGGAAAAGTTTTAGAAACGAGATCAAATTTAATGAAAAAATGTACGAGGCCGCCGTCACACGGAGACCAAATGGTAACGTTTCGTCATAATTGTCTACAGTCAGCGGTACCAATCGGTCTGTCCAGCGCCACGAAACGGTCAAATTTCCGTCTTAGTTTGTGACAGTTTCGTGGCGCTGGACAGACCGATTGGTACCGCTGACTGTAGACAATTATGACGAAACGTTACCATTTGGTCTCCGTGTGACGGCGGCCTTAGATGCAGAAATACAGGACAGAGATGAACATAAAAATGATCGTCCTTAACAAAACAAAACTCTTATTTCAACAAAAAAAAGCGTCCATCAAACTCTCAGCTTGGGATTTCACGTAAAACTTCACCTGGGAGCACTAATTCCCACAAAACATTAATTGTTTCCCCCTGAGAGGCCGGACCCAGCGAACGTTAACTCATACCATGCAGGAGTTGTTTTTTGTTACGTGATGTTACCGTAAACTAGAAATTTTTCACTTATGGATGCAAATTATGACTGGTCTATTTACTTCTTGCAAGTCTTTGAGCGCTAATTCATTAAAAACCGGCTCAAATACTGCTGCATTATCGGTACTGCAAAAATAGGGTGAAACTGCATGTGTGCGACGCAGACATGTCCGCTTTCACATCAGTTTTCTGCACCGTAGGTCACGGTAGTAATTCCATCAGTTAATTCCACTGAGCGACGGTGAACTGCACTGAGTGGTAAGAGACCACATTTTGCCAAAATTAAGTGGCTTAAGGTAATATGTGTTGCATTAGGACGCATGTAGTTTTTACTGGACTTAAATTGTTAGTGGCTTAAAAGCTACTGGCCAGTGGCTCATGCAATTGACCCAAAGTACTGCTCTGAACCGACCCTAAGCTGCTCCGCTCAGTACGTTGAACTGGGGAAAACTCTTAAGAGACGCTGCACCGATTCTTAACTGGGCTTAGAGCAGGTACAAAACCTAAGAACCTAGCCTAAGATAATATTTCAAATGCGCTGAAATTCTCCTCTCTTTTTTTTGCAGGTGCAGGGACAGAGCTTCCACGTGATATCAGCATTCGTGTCTTAAACCGCGCATTGATCGCACACTCACATGCATAACTCTGCTTCTACTCAGCGTAAATGCTGTTGAAATTACATTAATTTCTCACATTCACGTTCCTCCTTCGCACATTTTCAGAGGGATGCTTCATTCACATATTGGTTAATCAGCAATAGAGCAAAAGTCAATATTGCAGTAAATGCTGGAGAAATAAATTCCTTAGCTATTTAAATCCCGATTTAAAACAAGTCGAATCACCGGCTTTGGTAGTTGTTGCAAAAAGAAGATTGTGTTTGTCTCAACAGGAGGACGTGTTTTTTTTAAGTGTGCATTTTTGTAAAGTAGCTCATCACGTGTAATAATTCTGTCACATTTGAGCTCCAAGCCCTTCAGGAACTAGTTACACTTCGTGCCCAACAAATCTAGTCACTATCTAGTTATAACGCACTCGTCATATCCAAGGAACCTTTATACCATCTCATAAATAACCAGGTGTACATGATATCCAACAAGATCACCTACTTAGCCACGTGTTTAAGAACATATTCAAGAAATCATTTTCATTCAAATACAATTGTGTACCTGCATAAACTTAATCGTTAAACAGCAAACCACAAGCACGAGACCCTAACACACCTCACTGCCCAATAACCCATTGTGTGCCTCCACAGCCTCTATGAACAGCAAACTTGACCAAGACACCCTAACACTCCTTACAACACACGAAACTCAGTGCGCAGATGAGAGAGCACTTCAGTAAAAGCCCCTAACACTCCTCACAACGCAATAACCCACTGTGTACCTCCACAACCCGGTTAGATGAACGAAAAACTCGAGTAAGACACCTCAACACTCCTCGCAACACACAAAACTCGACACGCTGGTGAAAGAGCACCGCCAGAAGTGGTCACCATGTCGACGTGGTCAACGCGAGCAGCAGTGCGCGGTACTGGGCCTCCCTGGTCTATCCCAAACCCAGAATTTTTACGTGTTTCCAGGTCCCCAAGTGCAAGCTCGAGTGTCGTTAGTGCTGAGCCTCCCAACAGCATGGATTTGACAGAGCCTACAACCCCGCTAGGAACCCTCGACTGGTTGCAGGGTAGATATCCTTCCTATGTGAAGAGTGGGCGGTCCTTAGTCTCCACTGTGGTGGTGGTGGTGGCGGTGGTCAATGCGCTGCTGCACTTTCTTACGCCTTAATGTCGTTCTTTCTCAGCCAAGGCAGCAATTAAGGGATAATATCCAATCAAATTGATAGCCTCACGCTGTATCTTAGCTACGGTAGCATTTATTGAGAATAATTCTCAGAAATCAATAGACTATGTTTTTCATTTGATATCCTTGTAACTGAGGAGAATATCCAAATTTACCGAGTAGCAGCATTTTACCTACGACTGTATTAAGGAGGAAAATCGTAAATACATGAAATAAATTAGTGTAGTCTTATTCAAGTTTATTCACTCATTATACTGAAAGAGAATAGTGGATGAATTCAAATGCTCATGTGTCCTCGTGATGTCAAACTTAAACAGACAAAACATTACAAGCTTAAATGAAACAAAAATTTGAAAACGACAGCCTCATATATGAAATACACACATCTTTGAGGTTGGTATTCAGAAAAAAGAAGTCTTTAGAGTTGATAGAGATGTTTTAAAGAATTCCACCGCAACACTTCGCAGTGGATGCAAAGGAAGACCCGCTCTTCTGACACCCTACTTGATTTTAGTTTTATAAAATTAGTGGTACCATACGCTATGTGTATATATATATATATATATATATTATTTCTTCTAAACATCTTTAAATTTGAAGCCAATAAAACAAACTTGCGCGCCAGGAAAATTAAATAAAATAAACTCGATTTTCGCAAAAGTGTTAATATTTTTAATTGGCTGTTTAGAAAACGAGAAAAGGGAATTTCAAGATAAATTTTTTACTAACCATTCCTTCACGATTCTGTCACTTTATTTGCAGTAAAATTTAATTTGCGAGAGTAAATTCTTTTTTAGTTGCTTCGTTGTTTCACACGAGTGGGGTGTCAGAATAAAACTATCATCTTTTATACACACTAATTCTCTATTTTATTCCTTTCTCCAAAGTTCTTGTTCATCCCCTAACCCACAACAGCAATTAGTAAATTAACTTTTCATTTAGCCTAATCTATTCAATCATTTATCCTCGTCTTTATTTAAATAACTCTCTCAACCAACCTCATCCTCGTTCGAGACTCCCTGATTTTAATTATTAAACTTATTTATTCATTATGTTAAAATTAACCAACTACGTAATTTAGATCCCTTACTAAATTTTACTCACACCCAAAAACCCCGGTACATTTACTGGTTCACTTACCAACTCTTTTTGAAGATAAAAATGAGCTTTCTACCACCATAAAAATCAGCTCAACGACAGGATCGCGATATGGCAATCATTAATTATTCATTTTACATTTCAACTTTTTTTTGACATTCAAAATCAGCTTTCTACCACTAAAACAACCAGCTCAAAGATATGATCTCAACATGTCTTGCAGTGACGTAAAGTAAGTTCCGAACCTTCTCTAAGCGCACAAGTCTTTCCTCATTTGTCTCAAACATCACCTGAGTTTTTACGTCCCTCATAAATATTGATGAAGTAGCGCGCCTCCTTTTCCATTAAATTGAGACTTTAATAGGAATTTAACTCCTCTCCAAGTCGCCGTTACGTCATTAACACGATGCGCTACCTCCCATTTCGCATTGAAATCCGTAGAAATAACTTAAAAAATTGTTTTTTTTTTGTGCACTATAATTCTCTACCATTTACTTTAAATCAGTGGTCTCCAAACTATGGCCCGCGGGCCATATCCGCCCGCCAGTGTGGTCAATCCGGCCCGTGACAGCTAATGTTTTATTGTTGCTATTGTTAATACGGAATATGGCAGGAAAATTCAAATGGTTTTGGGCTTCGGAACTTACTGGAGTAATCAGCGTGGCACTAAGGCTGGAATGTTTGGAGACCCCTGCAGTTTAAATGATCCGACAGTAGTTGCAAATAACGCCGGTTTGGTGTCAGTGGAAGTATGGTCATACGTACATGTATATTCTAGATACTAGAATTGAATACTTACTTTTAAATGGATACACTTCATCGCTTGTAAATGTATTCATGTACGTCATTGTATTATTAATCAATTACTTCTCGTTTATTTACTCACCAACATAGATATTGACCACAAATAATGCAGTTTTATGTGATCGTTGCACAGTAAATTGATCATGTTTGCAAAATTGTTACATTAATTATGTTAATTTGAAGCTAAATGGCTCACACTACATGTACGTGCGTGTATGCAAATGAGACACCATGACAGAACATCTTCATTGCATGCGTCAAAACAAGTCATCTTGTAACGTATTGAAATCGGTAAAACGGGGTAAAGGGAACAGTTAAAATTCATATGTAATAAAGCAGAAATGTAACATTAATAATAAAATGTAAAAACAGTGAAAAAATAGAAATGTAACAAAGCGTAAGTGTAGCATTAATGCTCCAATAACAATGAAAATATTAAGATTTTATTATAGCACAGCCCGGGAAATAACGTCAGCAATATATGTGTCAGAATGTCAGCTGTCATCCCATGGTGACCTGACGGTGACAGAGAGGATGGCAACCCTGCTAGACAGCGGCCAGTTTGCTGACGTCACCATCAGAGTGGGGCTGGGCACTGACTACGCTACCTTCAAGGTGGGTGCTTTGTGCACCAGTCTCACAACACTTCCTGTCACATAGTACTTCATTCTTCATATGTAAAAATATGCGTGTATATGAAGCGTACATGTTCATATATACTTCATTCATTCATTTTCTTCATAGTCATTTAATTACTTCATTCTTCACACATAGTAATTATAAATTATACATTATATTTTAAATGCTTCCTATGATGTTAAACTTTTTGAAACATTAAATCATATTATGTATGATATTACACACAACATTTTCCATAACCAGTATTTCACATGTTAACTGCAGGGCAAAATTTCCCATGACCGCTACCGCTCAGGAGGCGTAGGAACATAGGCAATAAGCTTAGGTTAGTCAAGTTTGTATTTCTTATGCAATGGGGATTGGCACCACCAGGGGGTTACTGTTAGCCTACCTCAGTTGTAGATAGGCCTTCCGAACTTGTATCTTTCGTGCCCGCATTACTGCTGACAATTTTCATGCATTCTTCACCATATTTTCTATGGATTTTCTTCCTCTTCTTTTCGAACACTTGTTTCTATGCGCGGGATATTCTGTGTCGGAACGCACCCTGTGCAGAAGTTCCGCGTTTTTTATAGCCCATACTGAATGGTCGCTTCTCTCTCCTCAGTGAAAAATCCTCCGTGAAAACATCTTTGCAATGGAAAAAAGTGCCTTAAACTAACAACTACATTAAGATCACTTTAAGATATACTTAGAAAATAAATCACCTGTGGTCACATTCAAAGCCAGTCAACACAATATCACATGAAGCTCTCTACAAGATATTCACACGACATGTACCAGCGGTAATGAGAGAGATGTTGGATATCTAACATGAAATAAACCTCCGTCATTTTAACATGCTGACGTCGCATTGGGACACATGTGTTCCACTGGGTAAATTGTTCATTTATGCGCTTATATAAATGAACAGCGTTTCAAATATTTCACTACCATTTTTTTTTAACGTATATTAGCGAATGCGATAGAACATGATCCTGGAACTACATTTTTTACAATTTTTGGAAAAAATAGACATGTATACAAGCGGTTAAGTGCGTTTTTTCAATTCGGCTTCTTGAAACCTAGTTTATTTAACCGTACCAACCACCAAAACATCGGCATTCGAATTGGTGTCTGCCAGCACGGGACAGCCCGAGAATTGGCCACTGGGCCTCCTTCTGTTGCCATTTCCTGCTTTGTTCAATTTAATGGTGGGGGCACGACCATCTGGTTCACGCAACAATGTTTACTGGTTCATTTTTATGTTAAGAAGGGCTGATGGACAATTTCAGGTCTGGCTGGTGGTTGATTTTAGTAATGGTTGATGGTGAATTTCAGTTATGGCTTATGGTCAATTTCAGGTATGGTTAATGGTTAATTTCAGGTATGGTTAATGGTTATTTTCAGTAATGGTTCATGGATAATTTCAGTGATGGTTGATGCTTTAACGCAAAAATGGTTAATGGTTAAAGCAGTAATGGTTAATGGTAAAAGAAGTAATGGTTATTGTTGATATTAATATTAACAATTTTTAATAGGTGAGGTAATAATGATTAATGGTTAGTGCTAACAAAAAGTAAATGGTTAAGACAATAACGGAAAGCTCATTCGAGCGACGAGATGCAGCAACAGATGGTGGTGATGGTGCACCAGCTGTGGCAGTATTTATTTATAGCTGCTACCTGCCCCTCCCTTTGTATGGGGGCAGTCTCGTGACCTGCACCGTCTCGTGACCTGCACCGTCTCGTGACCTGCACCGTCTCGTGACCTGCACCGTCTCGTGACCTGCACCGTCTCGTGACCTGCACCGTCTCGTG
>JACJUY010000984.1:211727-227066 GCA_014220935.1 Platorchestia sp. MABIK | reverse complement strand
CAGTGGACACTATCGCCGAATTAACGGGCCCTACTGCACACAAATTACCGGGCACCCATCTGGGGCCAGGTAACGCTGAAATAATGATAATTGATGACAAGCGGAGCATGAGTAGCTTAGGGGCTCACCTGAAGATTTCGAAAATCAGTTCAGGCGAACACTCTTCAATGTAGCCGGCTGTCGAGGACGCAAAAGTCCCCGGTAGCGAGGACGGTTTGCTGGAGTGCTGCGGAGGCACAAAGGAAGATGCACTCGCGCTCACCGCTTAGTTCAGTCTGACGTGTCAACCTCTGGCAGACACGCACGTTAGCTTGCTCGAATCCGTTGCTATGGCTTGGGACTCGTAACAAGAAGAGCAGACCAACATTTTAGTGTTTGCATATACGTTTGTCGCCGAAGATGTGAGGAACCCCAGCAGTTGCTCCGCTTAGTCGTAAATTACCAGCGTTATTAAATTTTAGGCTGATTAAGTGGCTCACAGCCCACGAACTTTATTGCGGAAGGCCTTTAAATCTGCCTTACAAAGTCCACAAGGGACCTCAGCGTTCGAGCAACGGCTATAATTTCGACAATAGTGACCAGTTTTATTCAAAAACATAAAACGAAAAATTAGTACAAAATATATAATGGCTTCAAAAGTTGGAAGCAAGTGAAAACTTTTGGATCCCATTCGAAAGAAATTTAATTAACTAGAACTTAAAGAGCATCCGCATGTCATTTTCCAATGAAACTATTCCATTCATTTAAAATTCAATTGTTTAAATCACTGCTCTCTGTATTTTTAACGGTTTGGACGAAAAATGCATTTTATATATTAATGGCTTGACCAATATTCTATTTATGGAAAATTGTATGTTGACGCTCATTTTTAAACTTCAATTTTATGATATTGATGAAAAAATGTTGAAAAAACTTATGAAATGTTTTTTTGTTTTGTTGTATGTTCAGTTAATTATCCAAAACTCAATGAGTTCGACTAGCATTTACCAGAAGTACATTATAATTCGAGACTTTTAACCAAAATACTGACAGCGATGGACCTCAAAAGTCAAGGTGTTTGTTTACTTTGTTATTGTAGATTGGGAAATTTGGAAACAGGGCAAGTGAGGAGTGTTAGAGGCGTAAGACAGGGCTGTACTCTGTCTCCACTGTTGTTTGGATAGTACACAAAAGAATTAGCAGTTCGACTGAGAATGAGTGGCTTAGGATTAAACATTAGTAAGGAAAAACAGTTGTTTGTTGTACGCTGATGATGTGGTTAGTAAATCTGGGCATGAACTACAGAGGGTGCTTGATATTGTGAATGGATATAGTACAGATTTCAAGATGAAATTTGGTGCTGATAAAAGTATGGTTATAAATAGTGAGGAAACTGACAGAGACAGACTGTGGAATATTAGAGAAATCAGAAAAGGTAGAACTAAAGAATACAAATATCTAGGTTGTATGATAAAGTAAAGGGTGAGTAGTGTGGCCAAATACAGAGCAAACAAGTATGAATGTGTGAGAGGAATGTGGAAGTACGTTTTGGTACCTAGTGTCATGTATGGTATGAGTGCTTTACCCTGAAATGGAAGTGACAGTGAGAGGCTGGATGTGATGCAAAATAAGGTAGAACATCTAGCATTGGGTGCTCCAAAATGGACAGCTTCACAAGCTAGTAGAGGTGACCTAAGATAGAGCCAATTTTCAGAACGAATGATGAATGCTGTGTTGAATTATCAGGTAAGAATTGAGAGAATGCAGATTAGCAGGTAGGTAAAGAAAATTTTTGAATGGAATCTGAGTGTAAGCTATTGGAAGAAAAATATGTTGAGGGCATGCAACTAGCAAGGAAACTAAGTGTACAAAATATTATTTGTGTTAGAATTGGGAGACCTGTGGATGACTGGCTTTTAATGAATGTTGGAGGTGAAGGACCAGAGTGGGACTGCAAGAGGTGAAAAAGAGATTGAGAGGCAAACCATAGAGTATTGATGGAATAAATGGATGCTTAGCATAACACAAAAGCCTACACTAATCTGGTATATGTAAAAGGAAGTGTCTAAGTATGAGATATTCTATGATGGTAGTTTTGGAAGCCAACTCTTGTTTGCTGTGAGGTGTAAGGCAATGAGCGTGAATAAACGTATATAGAGCGGGAATGAAAACAATAATAGATTATGTTGGCAGTGTGATAGGAGAGTGGAAGAAACAATTGAACATTTTGTGCTAGAATGTAGGGTCAATATGCAGGTTAAGCCTTTCATGGAAATTAAAAATTTTGTTCCAAAGAGTCACTAAAGAAGCACATTTAAAAACGTTTTATATGAGTGACATTCAGTTTGCTGATGCGTTATTTTTCAGTTATTCAACTTTGAAATTTTTGTGTTCCATAGCAGTTCCAGTCAGTTGCGCCCTTGAGCTGTTGGAATACGTTTGGGTACTTTGTAATTTATTATTAGCCAAGCCTGAACCCACTTCTAGGATCCTTTAGTTAATAACATAATATAGGTTATCACCCAAAAATATTAGCGGGACTGGGGTAGAAAATACTGATATTGATATGCAGTTGACATTAGTTCCAATATGGTGGCCATCATAGAAGGTGTCTGCGGCGTGTGTTCAAAACTGGAATGAATACCCTAGATTTAAGGATTCACTACCCCAGTCCCACTAATATTTTTGAGTGATAACTTTTATTGTGTTATTATCTGAAAGATCCTAAAAATGGGTTCAGGCTCTGCAGGGTTGTCTAATAATTGATTACAAAGTACCCAAACAGCTCAAGCGTGCAATGCAACTGCTATGGATCACAAAAAATCAAAACTTGAATAACTCAAAAATAATGCATCAGCAAGCAGAATGTAATTCTTATAAAAAATTTTTACATTTGTTCCTCTAGTGATTCTTTGGAACGGAATTTTTAATTCTTGTGAAAGGCTTAAACTGCATATTGACCAAATGTAGTAAGTATGAGCAAGAGAGAGAGAGAGTTTCATGAATGTGGTATTTGAGCAGTATGAGGAGAATGAGTGGTATACCAGATATGCTGAAGACAATTATGATATGAGCTGTCTGGCTGGGTTGGATCAGAAGTGAAATTTGAGTATCATTGAAGCTTTGAAAATTTTTTTGTATGTGCCTGGAGAAAGAGACAGTGACTGGAATGTGCCTGTCATGTGGAGTGGGTTGCGATGACCACCATGCCTGATGATGGTGTTTAGATGTACTAGTTATCCTAGTGATGCCATCCAATGGCAGCTTTTGACAAGGATTGATAGATCCTGAGTAATTAAGTGGACATGTCTGATACACAGGCGCTGAGCTCTTTTGTGTGAATATTGTGAGTACAGCGGAGAAAATTGTAGCCCGTTACAAAGACCTTGACGCTGTTGGCCCTCAACTTCAAGTTTGAAGGAGTTTTATTTTTATACGTGCATGCTTTAAATAGTATTTTGTAACAATAATTATTGTGTCGGTAAAAATTTGTAAATTTTTTGAGTAGATTACATTGAAATATTCTTATCTCTTATTCAGTCGACTTATTCATTTTGTGAATTTTGCTTTTAGGTCAACCGAGATCCAGAATTCAATGTAATGAGTTCAAATTGTAGGTGTTTTCTGTGTCATTAGATAAATTTATTGTCTCTGCACAATTTAAACCTATATTTCACTGAATCACTGTTTTTTCATCATCAACAGTGTCAAGCTGAAAGATGAATGTATACAAATGTAAGTTATGAGGCAATTTGTCTCTATTCAATTGTGACTAAGTCATTCAAACAAGTGGCTTCCAAGTGAAAAAAAGATGTCGAACAATTGCATTGTTTCTAACTGCCCAAATGCATCTGGAGCTGGTCCAGATGTGAACATGTTCTTCTTGCCAGTGGACAAGTACAGCGCCACATTGTGGTTACGTCGTGTGGGAAGGCTAGACTTGCAGAGGCCTTCTGGCAATTCTTACAAATACTTGCATCAAGTATGCTGCAAACACTTCAGTAAGCATCAGTTCAACATGCATGCAAGCTTCAACAAACCAAGACTCCTGCCTAATGCATTGCCTGATCAAGCTCTGCCAGTTAACTCTGATCTTACAAGTAAGTTTCCCATCATAGAGCAGAAGTAGAATTGGATGGGGAAGTAATGTTACCAGCTGTTCCTAGTCTTATGTGTGAGGTTTTTGATTTATTTTAATTGAATTTATCCTCAAAACATGGTTTGGTTGAACATTACTGTTCATATAGGTTAACTCTATAGTAAAGGGATGTAACAAGTTAACCCTGATTACAAGTGAGATTTTTAGTCTAGCAATAAGAAAGTTTATAGTTACCATTTTCTTACTTTAAACATTAGAGTTAAAGAGGTGGAACTGAATGGTGAACTGATATTTTACATGTATCTATTAATTGTAGCTTTTGTTCATACCATGGGTATAGAAATATTGATAATTGTTGAGGATTTTACACCCATGGATTTTCCAATTTTTAATGCTTGTAAATGGTAATGACATCAAAATCAAAAACTTTTTCTTTTATGCACTTTCCGTCGCAAGTGAGTATTTAACGAGTTACAGCAGTAGGTTAATTTTCCTCTTCCATAGCATTTCCGTTGTTTGAAGTGGCAAAAATCAGTTCATTTTCTGTTAGATTGCTGAAATGGACGTTATGTTACGTTGGGTTAGTTTAGGTTGGGTTAGGTCATGTTAGCTTAGACATGACCTCAGCTGTGACGTAACTGAGTTACGCTTGCTCCATTTCAGTTAGCAGTCCTCCCAACAGTTTTCAATACTGGACAACGTGCATTATAACTCTTTAAATACTCATTTGCAACAAAAAGTGCATAGAAGAAAAGTTGTTTATTTTGATGTCATTACCATTACACAAGCGACAAAAATTTCCTTCAACATTTACCAAAATATTACTCAGGGAAAATGCTCAATTATATCTGTAATATTGGGGTCCAGAATATCTTCAATGTCTGATATCTTGTTGGAATGAGGTGGCAAAAAGATTTGTTTTATTAGTATCTTCTGCAATGGTAACCTGGATCCTGTTCCTAAACCTGGTAATAATTCAGGATGCAGATTTGATGTGAAATTTTATGTGTGTCTAGGCTGACTGTTCTGTGAGATGCACATGCTAAGTTGTATGGAACTAAATCAGAGGAATACTTATTTTGATTTCAGGACATAACAGTCATTAGTATGATCATTTTGTGTAATGTTGGTTTATGTGTCACATTTGACACAAGAAAAATAGTCTTACTTGTGTAGTTGTTCCCATTTCTGTTCATCTACGGAAACTAATGCATTTATATTTCATGAGGCCTGATAAAATCAAGTAGGCCTATCACAGGTTTGGTAGGAAAATATTTGTTTGTAGTTCATACATTAAATTCAAATTTATGATTAAATATTGTGTGCATTTTGTGTTCCCAGATATTTACCATGGAAAGTTGTTACGTGAATCATGTTTAAGTTATATTTGGTTTGCAGACTATTCATCTTGGCCAACACCTATAGCTCCAAAGCCTCCAGCTGAGGAGCCACGCAGGGCCGGCCTCGTCAAGTCTGACATGACGAGAGCCGCTGCAGCTGGGAGTCCCCTGGTGCACGTCCCTGTTGAGTGCGAGTTGGGAGATGACGCCCAAGAGGCTGACAGTGAAGGTATGGGGCTTTGCTTTTTTCAGGAACCTCAATCTCAGTATTATTTTTGTGAATATCTTTGGGCATTCTGTTAAAATTATTACATGAAGGTAATCGAAAAAGGTATCGAATAATTTAATGGAAGCATTTTCAGGCTCAGCTCATTACTATCAGTTAATGAGTAAAGAGAAACTAAGCTAAGTGTGCCAGTAAAGTTTCTCAGTAATTTGTTGATGTTAAAACTGATGAGGACAATGCTCCCAGACAGATAATGCTCCAAGCTGTGAGTTAGGTATGCCTTTTTATTTTTGTTGAACTAAAGGAGATTATTGTTTGTCCAGGGTCATTATTTTTCAGTTTGCTGCTGTCCTGTTTTTCAGTACCTCAAACTATTCTACAATTTCATATTGTTTTATAACCTTCCTTCTTAACTTGCTATTTTTATGTGCCAGGGATCTTGTGTGGGAACCAACCTTGAGCATTGATTCCATGTTCCCTCAACTCCATACTAAATGGTGCCTTCTTTCTTCCTGTTTTTGGAATGCCTTTGTTGCAGTTAGGGAGGCTTAAACTAACTCATCTAATCTAAACTAAAGAAAATAAAACCAATTTGTTATGGAAAATCTATAATACGATTGACTTTTTTCAGGAGGTAAGCACTTTGCATGTCACGAAGAGATTGTGTTAGCTTGTAAATGTAGAAAAATTATAAGATTTATTGGTTATGGTCGAACATTGATCTGAAATTTAAAATTTGTTGCCATTTGATCTAGACCTGAAAACCAGATCTGAGTGTGTAAACGTGCTATTGGCAGCTTTGAGTAATGTCATTGATCAGTATGGCTGTTGTGGATGCTGAGCAACATGAGGATTGACCAACTTTAGGCTTTTTAATTCTTTTAAGTTGCCTGATCCCTGATAGATGTGACCATTATTGATTTGATAAAACATAGATGAGTGTTTAACTGGATAAATAGTAGTGAAATTATGTAAATGGGAACTGCAGCAAATCAAGTCAATAATAACCAGTCAATTATTTAGTCAATTGTCAAAATTTGATTTACTAAGAATAAAATAACCAGCTGTCAGCTTAAATTTTGCATTTCTCACCCCCAATATGCTTAGTAAGTGTAAATAATGATGGTATACTGGATGCCACTAATATCTAGTTATTTTCCATTTGCAAGTAAGAATTTACGTTCAGGTTATACATTACTCATCTATTATTTTGTGTATGAAGAAATGTGTCCATTGTTTGGTTAGTTTCTCATCAAATTGACATGCATTTTCCATCATTCTGCAGATATTTTGTATAAGTCAAAGTATTCTTGGTCTTGCTCAAGTGGACCCTTACAATCCCTTATTTGTTATCTTTGAGCTTGGCTCCCTTCTGTTTTCTTATCTTCTTTGCCTTTCTTTTTAATTTTTTTCCTCTTCTTATCTAACTCATTGTTTCTATGCTCAGATTGTCTTATGTGGGAACACACCTCGTGTTTAGATTCCTTGTTTTCCACAGTCCATACTTAATATGCCCTTCTCCTAGCTTTCTTGAGGTCACATTTGTAGTGGCTAGGATATCTTCAACAAACTTTATCATGAAAATAATGTTATTTTTATGAGAAGAATGTTCTTCAACTCTACCTGCTCAGCAAATGCAGTTTCACAGGTGAACAGTTTACAAGTCATCTTCCACTCTACCACATTCACCAGGTGAAGAACAGTCACCTGAGACCAGCCCAGATGCAGTGAGCTCCAGACAAGCCTCCTCCAGCCAGGTGCTGCAGCTCAAGCTGGACACCATTGGTTCTGTGCAAGGGATCCAAGCTGGTGGTGATGTGTCTGCCAAGAGAGGTGTGTGGTAGTTGTTAACTAGCTGCCTCAACCTTTTATGTGATTCACGTTTTTACCCAACGTGTTAGCTTTATTTTATGTGTAATGGTTTTCTAAATTTTTAGAAATGTAGGTATCATTTTTTATTTTCTGTATTTTTGAAATGTTGTCATTACTGCCTGTTTATGAGTATGTGCTGAGGCTAAATTAATTAATGTAGAGTATTTTATATAAACACTGGTGTACCAACAAAAACGTTGTAGAAGATAGCCGTTGTTATTGCTAGTGCTCAGAAATTGATGTGGTTTACCTGCTGCATGAGACCAGCTTGCGCTGAAATTTAAAGTTTATTTTGATTGAGGTTACCACATCTAATGAGCGGAGCCTGTTTTTTTGGCTGTAGTGGTCTTCAAAGTATGAGTTTTAAACCTTGTTTTCTGGTTATTTTTCATGCTTACCTAAACTTGTTTGTCGTAATGAAATTTTGTGTTTTGATAATTCCATTTAGGCTTGATTTTTGTTATTTTTCATCATTTTGCTGTGAATTTGTGGATCGAAGATGTCCATTAGAGCTAAAAAACGTTGAGCATTAAATTTACTTGTACTCACTTGATGGTCAATAGAGTCCCTAACTTGTCCCCAGCAGCATTGTTATGGATCTTGATATCGCAAAATAATTGTCTGTTTACTATTAAAGCAAGCCTGGATATATGAGGGCAAGGGATATTTTTGCATGCCCTGAGTAAGGGAAATGGCTACTTTTGTAGGCGAATTTCCCCACGATATAGAGGTCGCCACATCACCAAATCTTTGAATTGCATCAGGGTTTACTATTCAGCAGAAGACATGAAGCAGTTTCTTTCTTTGTTGCATAACCTGAACACATGAGGTATAAAATGAATTTAGTTTTCTCATTGCATTTTAGCGTTATGACGAACCTCCTGTTCGATTGGCTCTCTACAGAATTTGAACTTATATTTGCTCCAACTGTTGCTTGAATATAACTATGTATTTTAGAACTTGGGAAGCAAAGTGGCGTACATTTCCTTCAAGCAATGAAAAGATATGCGATGTAATGCTGGTCTCTGTGCTGTGCAGTTGTGAGACTGCATCTGCCGCGGGGCCTGACGGTCCAAGAGTTCACTGCATCCAAGACCTTCAAGAACATCACCAGCAAGCTGCCCTCGCTCGTAGACCTCAACAGCAGCAACAAACGTGAGAGTTGAGATCATCATTTCTGTTTTAGTGACTGGTTTTATGCTGTCGTACCTTGCTGACTGCAAATCTAAACTCACTGCAGACTCCTGCAACATGTGTTGCTGATTTTGTGATGCGTAGCTAGGGCTACCACAGGGTCTTCTTGTAACTACAATTTCAGTCAGTGCGTCAACTGTGACGCTTCAGTCAACCAAAGATTAGCATAAAACGTGTACATTTTTTGTTGTAATCTATCTGTTCATTCTCAGCAGTTGACCCTTGAATTTACCGGATGTTTTCTCAAAATTGCCTTTGCTCCTCTCTACCTAAAATAAGACATCAAATTCTTCCCTTACGCGTGCGCGAGGATGAGTGGTGGCAATGAGCTGGAAAAGCATTGAGTAACTCTTTAGGCTGCTCCATCCTCCTACTCGCTGCCCATTGCCTGTATTTTAGTCAAAGACGGGAGACTTTTGGTGCACTCGAGAAAAAACGTGAGCAGTTCTAACGTGGAATTATTTTGAGAGTAGAATTTTATGAATAATAGAAAATTGAGTAAGATTCCAAAAGTCACTTCTTTGATGCTGTGTGCCTTCCATAAGCACTCGAGAGAAACTAATGCAACTCAGTTATTTATTATTATTATTATTATTATTTTTTTAAACATTGTCATAGAGGCTCCACCAAAGCTTGTAGCTCAGCAGAAGGTTTAAGAGTGGGACTTCTTTCAAATCATTGCAAGTCCATAGCTTCAACTGTATCATGCTCTTATGTTGTTTTTCATACAAGCAAAGGGGGCTTTGGCGTGAATCTCGCGTGTTATTATACGTTAGGTTACGCTTTGGTTAGGTTAGGTTGGATTAGGCCAACATGACGAGATAGCTTGCTGACATGACTATAGTTTAGAATAAGATAGTTTTCCGAGCCGAATCATTTTGTACACTATCCCCAGTAAATGGTACAAGTTTTCAAGAGTCATTGGCATTTCGTATTTACATGTCGAGTAGATTGTCAAAAGTTCGTTTGCACGAAGAGAAAATGGTTTTTAATTACAATTTCACGACTCATTATGTTGCAAAGAATGGTTAACATGTCCTAATTGTATGTCATGGAATATAGCACAGATCTGACACAGATACAGTTTTAGCTGCTACATCAGCGTTCGGTTCAAGTCTAACGTATTTCTTATTTATTTGCGCATGAAGGATTATGTACTAATAGAGAACTTGCCGCTGAGGCTAACCAATTTAACACTACCAAAGGCTCTAGATCGTAACGCTAGACCCCACAGGAGGATACAACTATTGTATCTATGGGAATTGGCACTCCCTGGGGGAAAATGTGTGAGGGCCCGAGCTGAGAGTTAGGTAAGTCGGACCCTCACACTGTTGTCCTGTTTTTCAGCACCTACTACTTTCTTCATCAACTTTTATCTTGTTTCATGAACTTCTTTCTTAGCTTACTGTTTTTATGCACCTTGTGCATAGATTCCGCGTTTCCTTAACTCCCCTCTCAGGGGGATACAAATATTGTATCCATGAGAATTAGCACTTCCAGGGGGAAAATGTAAATGTAAGAGCCCGAGCTGAGAGTCAGGTAGGCTTTCTTTTTGTTGAAATAAAATTTTTTTTTTATGTTAGTGACCATCTTTATTCGGTTCACTGCTGTCCTGTTTTTCAGCACCTACTGCTTTCTTTTTCGACTTTGATCTTGTTTTATAATCATCTTTCTCAATTTACGGTTTCTATGCCCTTTCTGCATAAATTCCACGTTCCCTTAACTCCATACTGAATGATGCCTTCCTCCTTTGCTCTCTTTAGATCGTCATTGTGGAGGATAGGTTGGCTTAAACTAACTAATAATCTAATCCCTTAAGTCCATACTAAATAGTGCCTTCATTCTTCCTCTCTTTGAACGTCTTTGTTGTGGTAAAGGGAGGCTAAAAAATTCTTATAATCAATCAATCGTAAGGCTAGAAGCCTTGCTTAATGAATTTTCTTGGTTCTTTCTAAGAAATGGGCAGTGTTCAATAACCTTTTTGCTGGTGAAAAAGATACTTTATACTCACCTGCACTCGCTCACTTCCAGTTTTATCACTAACTTGACTTCCTTGTCAATTTTCAAAGTTTCTTTGCGAGACTAAAACTAGTGATGAATTCTGAGTGCACGCGGAACAGTAATGGGTGATCTATCTTTTAAAATGGAAGTCATTCAATATTTAAATTGGACTTGAAATTTATTTGACTTAAGGCAGATCACTTTATGGCTGGAGTTTCATTCAGAATTTCTCATGGTCCCATAGGACAAACGCACTTTTTATGTCTGCCGGCAGTCAGTGAGAACCAATGAGAGCATCAACTACAGTGCGACCCAAGGTATTAGTCCAACAATTTTTTTATTGAAATTTCGTTGGAAATCCTCTGTCTTGCGAGAATTATGTTTCAATATAACAATGTGTGCTTAGTTCATCTGGCAATATTTGTTTATCTTCTGGAGAGGCTGGTTGCACAATTTTCTTTTGTTTTGCTTGTATTTTGTAATATACGGTGAACCACACTATTAGTCCATTTGTATAAAATTCAAATTGGGACGGGCTAAGGACCTCACAGACGAAGAAAAGCAAACCATCATGAAGGAAACTGTCAAGAAGACCTCATGTGCCTCTATAGCTAGGGTTTTAGGCAGCCATGTTGAAACAATTCAACGTTTCTCGAGGGGTCCTTCCACTCGAAAGGAACGGTCTGATAAAGGCGAATTAAAAGCTCTAAACACGCAAGATATCAGAAAAATCATGCGTGAAGTCTTTTTGAAGCCAGGAAGCACCAGCAAAGCAATTTTTGAAAACTCTGGTCTGAGTGAAGTCCCCAAAACTACCCGCAAAAGAATCTTGAGGACTATCGCAAAAGTGAAATCTAGAGAAAAAGCCTCCATTGACCCAAAGGCACATGCTCCTGAGAGTTGAGTGGGCTAGGTCGTATATGAAACAGGATATGAAATGTGTTCTATTCACGGATGAGACCAGAGCGACCCTCGATGGCCCAGACAGATTGGATTGTCCAAAGGATGGGTTGGATTTGAGGGTAAGCTCCACCATCGTTTTTGCCGCCATCAAGGCGGTGGTGGTGTTATGTTGTGGGCTGGGATCGTGAATGATGAACTTGTAGGCCCAATAATGGTCTGTGAAGGAGTTAAAATTAATTCTGCGAATTATTGCGCCCTCCTCGATGTATGACTTGTTCCTTGGCTTCACGACCAGACTTTGGATCGTCGCAAAAAGTTGGTTTTCATTCAAGACAATGTACCATCGCACTCAGCCAAATCTACGAAAGAATATCTTGCTTCTCTTGGGTTGAAAAACCAAAATTTGATGGTGTGGCCACCCAATTCTCCAGATTTTAACTCAATTGAGAATCTGTGGTCTATCATCAAGCGCAAAGTTTATTCAGATGGCAAGCAGTTTTCTTCCAAAGCAGAATTGTGGGAGGCCATACAAGTCGCCGAAAGATTCATTGATGGTACTACTACTGGAAATTTGACCAATTTGGTTAATGAACGCTTTTTTTGAGATAATAAAATGTAATGGTCGTTACATTAAAAAATGAGCTCATGTTTCTTGTTTTTTTGCCTTGTTCACAGTTGCAATTTGTTAAAATTACCTTTTGAAGTATTATTTTCTAATTTTCATGCTAATATTTGACTAATTTGTTTTTATTCATCATATTTAACTAATTTTTGTACCTCGGATTAACATCGTGGTTCAGAAATAGAGCGTGAATTTGATAAAAGCGCGTTTCTAATGGTAACAAGCAAACAATTTCTAAAATAATTATAAACATTGTACTTGATGACTGAACGACATATTATAAAAATATCAAGGTATATTAACAGGAAATGATAGTTTTGAAGAAAAATCAAATTGGACTAATACGATTGGTCGCGCTGTACTTGCCTTGTGTCGCAGCACGTCATTTCCTGTGTGTCATCAAGAGAAAATACTTCCAACAAACTGCTAGGACGAAATCCTGCCCAAATATTTCTATGGGATGCAAGACTGGAACAAGTCCAAGTCTAATTTATCTGAACATTTTCAAACACAATCCATTTTGTTTTCAGCCATCCTGTTGAAGGTGCCCTTGTCTGCCAGTGGTGCCAGCAAAGTCAACTCTTCTGAAGGGACGTCAGGCACCTCAGCTGATGTCACTGAAGGTGCTGATGGTGAGGATTCTAATTGGGAAGATTTACTCTGGGCGATACTCTTCCGTTCTGTCACGAGCATCCGAGCTGCTAGTCTTTATTCCACGGTGCTAATTTTGATTTTAGTGAGCTTTCTACCTTACCTTTTTCTAAACTATTGCCCCTGTAAACTGGGCTGCCTCTTAAACTCACTCACTGTGGTTAAATAGCCGAGTTCTGTTCTCCAAATATTCATTTATGAGGTGTTGTTTTTATTTCTGTTTCATTCTTTTTCATTCTCTCCATTACCGGATGTCAATTTAGCTCCATATACAGTTAGCGACGAAATTATTCGTACACCCCTCGTCTTTCAAAACTTTCTAGAATTACTCAAAAACTATTGTTGCCACATGCATAAGATTTTCACAGGGTGTGAAACACATATTAGTGACAATAATACGAAGTTTCTGGAACAAAATATTATTTTTGAAAAATTTAACAAGCTGAACTTCAGAAACACGAAAATACAAAATTATTCACACAATTGAGAAGATTACATTTCATTGAGAAGTATTTACCGTTATACTTGTTTTATTGAAAAAAATTGTCTAAAATGTTTTTGAGCATTCTAGAGGTGAGATCATTCTAGAAAATTGTGCCAGAGCTAACGGGGAGCCAGAGGAGTAGAGCTTTATCATTCGTACTCTGGCTCCACGATAGGAAAAACTAAGGAACTGGGTGTGGACCTCAGACAGAAGATAATTGACTGCCACAAAGCTGGAAATAGTTATGGTGACGTGTCTGAGCGTTTGATCATCCCAACAGCTACAGTACAATCTGTTATAAAAAAGTTTGCTAAGTTTAGTACTGTAGAAACGTTGCCTGGGCGTGGTCGCAAACAAAAAATTTCGGTGAGAACTTCTTGAAAATTGTGTCGTGAGGTCAACGCTAATCCCCGAGTGAAGCTAGACGACATTGGCGAGAGATTGAGCGCTCAGCAATTGCACAATCCAGCGCTATCTGAACAAGGAAGGCCCACACGGACGCCGACCTCAAAGGACTCCACTCCACAAACCATGTCATGTTGCTGCTTGTTTGAATTTTGCAAAGTCCCACTTGGATAAGGACAGAGGCTTTTGGGAGAGAGTATTATGGGGTGATGAAACCTAAATCGAGCTTTTTGGGAACAATGATGCAAAGAAGGTTTGGCGTAAGAATGATGCTTTCCTGCCGAAGAACACTGTGCCAACAGTAAATACGGAGGTGGATCACTAATGTTTTGGGGTTGTTTTGCTGCATCGGGTACTGGAAAATTGGTTGCAAATAAAGGGAAGATGAACTCTGATGACTATATTTCTATTTTGGACGAAAACCTGAAGGTATCAGCTAATAGTTTGGGACTTCGATGGTGCTGGGTATTTCAACAAGACAATGACCCAAAGCACACGGCCAAGTCTACAACTAGCTGGCTCCAAAGACAAACGATAAATGTGCTGCTATGGCCTTAGATGAATCCTGATCTCAATCCCATTGAAAATTTGCGGCAGGAATTAAAAGTCAACATCAACAAGAGAGCTCCAAAAAATCTTCAGGAATTGAAACTCATCGCCATTGAAGAATGAACGATATTTCAAATGAAACTATGGAAAAGCTTGTCAAAAATTACAATAAAAGGCTTTTAAACGTTATGAAGATGAAACGTTACGCTATTGATTACTAAAATTGTACCCAAATGGTAGATTCACTTTAATAAAGTGTAAAGCTACTCATTGTATGAATAATTTTGCCTTATCGTCTTTCTGAAGTCCATCTTGTTAAATCTTTCAAAAATAATATTTTATTCCTGAAACTTTGTATTATTGTCACTAATATGTGCTTCACACCCTGTGAAAATCTTTTGCCTGTGGCAACAGTAGTTTTTGAGTAATTCTAGAAAGTTTTGAAAAACGAGGCGTGTACGAATAGTTTCGTCGCAAACTGTAGATATCCTGTGATCTTGTTTGTATTTTTTTACGCTACATTTATTTCTTCTGGTCTCGGTTGAATCCTAATTTAATTTCTTGGCAGAATTTTTTCTGACGTTGTGAAACACATTGAAAATGTCTGGGAGTCGTCATATTTGATTAAGTAATGCAAATCTCTGCTTCAAATACTGAAGGCATTTTCTTTTGATGATGCTAAAATTCAGCGGTGCTTCTGAGGGTCATGGCAATAACCTTATGCCCTCAATAAGCTAGTCAAATATCACTGCTGGAATGCCGTGATGATTGCTGAAAAGCTAACTTTGTTTGGTTCTCTTCATCCGTGCTGCAATAACGTCGCGTTCATGTGATCAGGTGTTCCAGTGTTAATGCTGGGGTCAATTAACATTTGAATTTGTGTGTTCTTAGGCAAGTTCTTACTTGGTTCCTAGCTGATGTTGTTGCGCTGCCTCACTTCTTGCTGCCTTTGTCGTGTTGCGGGCGGACGCGTCGTGTAGATCAAACATGTCGACTTGTACGTGTTATATGTCA